>JAODAL010048588.1:0-28874 GCA_025379985.1 Phyllomedusa bahiana | reverse complement strand
TCCCCTTCCATTTTAGATCCAGGATCCGGGCTTCTAAATGTGCATGTGCACACACTTGACAGCAGTATCCCCCCTCGAATTTTTGCTCAAGAATGGCATACATTGCACAGGTTGTGAAACCTGGACGCTTTCAAAAGGGAAATTTGGGGGTTTTCCCAAAAGTATAAAATAAAATTTTATAATAATTTGCGTAAAATATGTCCCCTCTAAATCCCAAATCAAAAGTCTTCAATTTTAATCTCCAAACTTAAAAAAAACAATTTAAGGAAAACACACTCGCAGACTCTTCACTCGCTCAAAATATCAGCTTTAAAACCTTTTCCACACTGCTTTTGGCTGTCTGCAACCTTCTTTCAGGAGCAAAAGGTTTTTGAAGGTAGTTTTTATTGGGTTTTTTTTGGATACTGCTTTTTGCGTTTAGAGGGTTTTTTTAGTCGGGTTTTTCAGATCAGGTTATGAATTTTTTAAATAGATATGACTTTTAAGGACACAACAATACCAATTTTGTGCAACTTTTTTATTTTGAAAAATGGCAAAAAAATGGGTTCTTTTAACTTTTTATTTTTAACTTTTTTTTAATATAAAAATATATATATTTTTTTTTTTTTTTACTTTGACATTTAGTTCCCCTATTGTACGTGACCATTAGGGGGCTCAATCGCTTGTACACCCTTGTACATTATGAAAATAAATGTGTACTAATGTATGTATGTGGGTGTACCAAGATGGTGATTCAATTCCTTCCTGCCTATTTTCAGGTAGTAATAGAACCCTTAACATGGCAGCTATGGAAGCCTTTGTTAGGCTTAATGTTAACTGATTGGTTAACAGATCAGCACACCACGATCTTATTGCAGGAGGGGGACAATCGGAGGATGAAACGGTGCACAACACTATTTCTTTAAACACCGCGGCCGCAATCGCTGCACCGTCTAAATAGTTAAATAGTAGGGATCAGAGCCGGCTCCATTCCCTGCAGTTAGCGATGTATTTCAGCTGCAAAATTTGAACCAGCAAAACCCCCTAATGTAGCGATTCTGAGCTTGTCCACTAAAAAGGAACTTACCACTATGGGAAAACCTGTAACAAATGTCGGTAAGGGGTAAGTGTAAAAGGAAACGAGACCAAAGACCTATTTGGAAAGATACCAACAAGAAGCACAGGAGAAAGAACATCAAGTAATTGAAGGCTGTGAAAATACAGGGAAGCATGGTGAGAATGGTCCTACAGAGTATCCAAGCGTCGGACATGACTGAAATAATAGAAGAAAATTCTTCATGGTATATGTTATTTTGCAGGATGCCTTAGCTTGGAAAACTTACTTGACTGATGGTCTATACAGTGTAAAAAATATTTGTACACAGGTTGGGAAAAGTATTTGGCCCCTAGGCACATAAGGATATGGGCCCCCCCCAAAGTAAAATTCAGGCAACTCCATACCTCCTTGCACCCCCTTCCAGCCTGGGATGAAGTGGAGCCCTAGGTCCCGGCCCTGTTGTGCTAACAGAGGCTAAAAGTTCACTCTTTTTTTGGCCCTTTTGGGGATACATGGTTTTTCCTACATGCAGTAGAGAACAGGGGGAGGGTCCCCCAAACATTTCAAAACTATTTTAATATTGTGCTCTAAGCTTTTTTTACGGTCTCTCGTCAGCACTATAAATCTTTTATTTTGTCAGGTTTTTTTTGCAAGTAAATTTCCCTCAAAAAACCCTCAAAAAAGTTTTCAAGTGCAGGTACCCAGAGACTGGAAGTTAAGCAATTGTGTCTCAGAGGTCGCAGTGTAATAGGAATACTGTTTGCTGTGACTTTAGTCTTTGTATTCTACCAGGAAGGTCGGCATAAAACTGATGACTTCTTTATGAGCATCTTGTAACTTTAAAAACAAGTTGCCTGAAGCCCCTAAAATTTTTAGAGTTTTTTAAAAGGTTTTTGTTAGAAGGTTAAAAGAAACAGTAACCTTTCTGACGTTCTGGGAAAAACCCGTTTATCCCTTAATCCCTTTCCCCCAAATTTCCCCAAATTTTACTGCACCGGGGGTTTTTGTTTTCCCAAAATTTAAATTTGTCTTAACAAAAAAACAAAAATCCCTTTCAAGGTTTTTTCCTAACATTCTTTATTTTAGTTAATTATTGATGTAACTTTTACCATTTCTGATCTCTATACTGGTTTGTGATTGTTGGCATGTGGAAAATATTGAGCGTTTTTTAGAAATTAAAAATGATTATTTTTTACTTTGCACTTTTATTTATCTTTTTACATTTTCCCCACTTTAAAGTTGTAATGTTGATCGTCCCCGACCAAGGTCAGAATATAGAAGGCATTTTTATGAAGACAGAGCTCTGGTATATTTGTTCTCATTACCTTCCCCGACCTCCATTTGTATTGTGCAAGTTTGAACTACACTACTTGGGGACTTCTCTAATAAGTCCCAGCATGCTCCATGCTCCTTTGCAGTCTGGGTATATACAGAGGATCCAAAAGAGAGAAGTCAGGGAATGTTATTCCTTTAACCCATGTTGCCAAAGTCAGAAGGTTGTCTGAGGTTAGAGAAAAGGGTCTGTTTTGTGCCTTTTTTTCAAAAAACAGCCCATTTTGCCCAAGGGTTTTGCATCTGGTATTGCAGGCTTTATGCACTTGAATGTGAAGAAAATCCACAGCACACCTTTAGATCCTTTAGAGTATTTATTCAAGCATTAACCCCTTACTGCCGGAGCCAGTTTTGCCCCTTCCCAAAACCCCTTTTTTGAAATCGGGCATTTCACTTTATGTGAGAAAAACTTTTTGACACTTTCCCCCCCTATCCTTTTTATTCGAGATTGTTTTCCGTGGAAAATTGTGCCTTTAAAGAAAGTAAAAATTTTGGTCCAAAAAGCCCTTGTTTATTGTGAAAAAATGCCCGGAAAAATTTGCAAAAATTAGCAATTTTAAAAGTTAAAATTTTTTGGGTGTTGACAGATAGTTTTTCCTCAAAAATGTTTATAACAGCATTCCCAATGTCTACTGTAGGTTGGCATCTTTTTTAAAAAATTTTTTTTTTGTTTTTCCCCACATTAAGGGGGCTTAGAAATTTTAGTGAAATTTTTTTAATTTTTCAAGAAAATTACAAAATAGTTTTTTTTGGGACCAGTCCATTTTGGGACGAGGCTTTGGGGGGCCTGTAGTTAGATACCCAAAAATGACCCCATTAAAAAACTACACAGCTTAAAGTATTTAAAAAAGCATTTAAAGATTTTTGTTGACCCTTTCATATTTCCCAAAATTTAAGGGAAAGTGGGGTGAAAAATTTAAAATTTCACTTTTTTTGCAGATTTAATTTTTATTCTTTTTCACTGGAAACAGTAGTGTGACCAGGAAATGCAATTTAAAATCGATTCCTCAGATTCTGCCGTTTTTAGAGATATCCACATGTGGCACTAGTGCGCTATTTGGCTCAACCCCAAGCCTCAGAGAGGTGGGGCACCTACTGGACTCTGGGGTCTCATTTTCATTAAATTTTATTTAGGGGCCCTTTCAGGTTTGCGGAAAACCCCAAGGTGCTAAAACTCTATAAACTCCCCTAAAAAACCCCATAAATTTAAACTACAAACCCCTTTCGAAATTATCCAAAATGCAGTGAGTTAACCCCCCCAGGTGATTTACAAATTTTTTTAGCGTTCGGCTCTGAAAATAAAAAAAATATTTTTTTTCAATAATCTCAAAATTTTAGCTGAAAAAAGTTTAATTTTTACAAAGAATCCTGGAAAAAAGACCCCAAAATTTTGTTACGAATTTTTTCCAAGTGCCCGGGAATAGCCCACATGTGGGTGTAAACTACTGTTTTGGGGACATGGGAAGGGGGACAAGGGAAAAGGGGGGCTATTTTGGGTTTTTTAGGAAAAAATTTTGGTGGGGCCCATGTCGATCCGCAAAGCCCCCCAAAAATACTAGAAAGGTGAAACCTTCCAGAAGTTGCCCCCTTTTGGAATCAACCCCCCAGGGATTCATCTTTGGGTTTTTTTTGCATTTTGGGCCCCAATTGTTCCGTAGTTTTTTTTTAAAAGCATTGGGCCATAAAAATGGGGGTAAAATGCTTTTTCCGCCATTTTTTTTTGGGCTTCTTTTTACAGTATTCCCCTTATGGGAAAAAGACAGGATCCCTTTTTTACAAGGGGTGGGTTAAAATTACAATGAATAGATTTTTTATAGTTTTTTATGTTTTTTATTTTTAACAATAAAGTGAGTTTATAAAAATTGGTTTTTTGTTGCCCTATTCGAAACCCAAAAATTTTTTTACTTTTTTTTGTTATGGAGCTGTTGGGGCTTGTTTTTTGGGAGATGTTTTGATTTTTTTTTCTGGTACCATTACAGGGTACAATGATGCTTGACATTTTTTTAAGGTTTTTGTGAGGCTTTTTTGAACAAAATACAGCTTTCCTGTAGTTTTTTTATATTTATTTTTTACAGCGGTCAGCATGCAGTAAAAATGAAGCTAGTTTTACTCAGCGGGTTGATACGATTACAGCGATACCAAAATTTTGTATATATTTTTTTAATGTTTTACATTTTTACACAAAAAAAAACACTTTTATTAAAAAAAATAAAACACGTTTTTGTATCGCCTAGTCTGGACCCAAATTTTTTTATTTTTTGTTTACGGAGCTGTATAGAGACTTTTTTTTGCGGGATGAGTTGACGTTTTATTGGTATCATTTTTGGGGGACAAGACTTTATGATCGCTTTAAAAATTCCGTTTTTTTTTGGAAGACGGGGTGAAGAAAATCTGCAATCCTAGCGTTTTTTTTTATTTTTATTTTTAATACGCTCATCGTGCAGTATCTCTGAAATTTAGTTTTACCTGTGGGTTGGACATTACGGTGATACCCAATTTATATAGTTTTTTGTGGGAAGCGAATTTTTTTTTTAAAAAAGTCCTTTTTTTTTTTAAAACAATATTTTTTTGCATCGCTATCTTCTGATAGCCTAATTTTTTAATTTTTTTATACAACTGTGTAAGGACTTTTTTTTTGGGGGATAAACTGACTTTTAAAATTGGTGTTTTGGTGTTGTATGAGTTTTGATGATTTTTTTATCCATTTAGTGTTGCGGGATGAAAAAAAATCACAATTCTGTGACGTTTTGTGGGATTTTTTTATGGCGTTCACCCACGGGTGAATTAACATGCAGATTTAAGGGTGGGTCGTTACCCCGCGAAATACAAATATGGGTACTTTATTTATTTTTTATCTTTTTGTCTTTTTTGGGGCGATTGGCTTTTTGTAAAGGGGGAAAAGGGCGGTTTAAAAAAAATGTTTTTCTTTTTTTTTTTGTGTTTGGTTTTTTTTTTTACACTTTTTTTTACTTTTCACACTTTTTCTTTTTTCCCCCAAAGGGGAATTGTATGAATGATCGTCAGTTTGTTCATGCAATAGAAGATCCACATAGCTTATAGCTGTTTTATGGTCCCATGGCAACTGTCAGTCACGTCCCCACTTTGCATTGTGGGCATCGTGACGTCCCCCAACAACCTGGTGCTGTCTTTTCAGCACCCAGGCTGTCTGGTAAGGAACAGTACGGATCGCGGGCGCAGGAGCTCACTCCGGTGGGGGTGATGCGGCATATGCCAGCCTTAAAAACTGTGGTTCCACCCGCGATCTTGTGGCTCCGCTTGTGAGCGCGCAAAGGAAACCCCTGACCTCCCATACGTCAATTTGCGGGGAACCCTACCACCTTAGTAGGGGACAGAAAAACCCACAAAAGCAAAAGTTTTGACTTCCAATTAGTATAAATAATTTAGTGATAAGATGATATCTTAACAAGACATTCCCATGGTCCGACGCTTCGGCCAATCAGGCCTTTGTCATTAAGGACCTAAGGTGGGAGCCGGAGAGTGTGGAATGGGAATGCCTCATTAAGATATCGTCTTATCACTAAATCATTTATACCAATTGGAGAGTAACTACACTTTGCTTTTGTGTTTAATGCTTGAATAAATACTCTAAAGGAACCAAAGGTGTGCCGTGGATTTTTCCTTTCTGACCTGGCCACGGGCTTTTTCCCCTATCACCGGTTTTCTGAAAGGGGTTTTCGGCACCGTTAATGTTCCCTTTGGGTTTTGCACTTGATTAAAGGGTTGTCTCTCTCAAAGTTTCATGGATGCATGAATGAATTAAAACTGCTTTGCTCTGTCACTTCCTGGGGAAGCTGTCTGTAATTAGCATATGACTCCATGTATTTAATTTTGCTAATAAAATACTCTCATGCTGTCAGGCCAAGGAAACTTTTAATTAACGAAACAGCAGTAATTACTGGTTTGTCTGAAAGATCAGATAACAAAAGCTCTATGTCCCGGGGGTTTCTGTCTGAGCGACCTTGTGAGGCATCACTCCCGCTATCAGATAGAATAAAGAGCAGGGGGGAAAGTACACAGGGCGGTCACTTGGGGAACCCGGATCCCTTTAGAAGGGATAAAATTCATTGTAGCTCCTTATCAAAAAAAAGTGAATAACGAAAAATTTTTTGGAAAAACATTTCATTTAGTGTTTCCCCACATTTTTAAAACTAATTTTGTAGCGAGACAAACCCCTTTTTAAAAATAATTTATTAGGGGCTTCAAAAAAAAATAAAAATTTACAAGCATTATTATACATTAAAAAAATTTACAATACAAGTTTTATACCACAATTTTTAAAATCAATTTGAACAAAAATGGAGTCAGAGACAATTCTCAACTTGTATTTAAACAAATCATTAAACGTATTCCCTGATGTCCCCTCACCACTGTTTTTCCCGCCCTGCACTTGCTATTCGGAGCTTCGCTGTCAGTAAACCTTTGCATAAAGAAAAAAATGGCTTGCAGTAAGATGAGGACCCCGTGACTCCCAACCCGAACAACAAGCCTTGAAACTTTTAACCTAACGAACAGCCAGATAGAAAGGATGCCACACGCCGCCTTCATTTTCTCTTCCATATCACGTCCCTACTTGTGTTTGTAGCCTGCCCAAAGACCCCGAAAGAGTTTCTCTTAAGAACCACCTGGTATATTGAAATGTGTTTACTAACACTTCTCTCTCCTGTTGAGTGTAATATTTTTCTAAGAACACCCTCCATTTCGTAAATTTTTTTTTTGCCATAACCTCTTTGTGTCGTTCTGCATATATTTGATCAGAAATGGCATACACTTTTGTTTGTTCTATCACCATTTCAACACTTGGGACTGCAGGTTCTAACCATTTGGACAGTATGCATCTTTTCGCCACCAATAAGATGATATGTACAATAGTGTTGAGCGATTACGTTGGCAATCGACATCGGTCAATGGTCGATAGTCGGCCATCATCGACAAGATAGTCGATAGTCGATGATAGATTATGATCGATGACCATTAAAGTCTATGGGAGAGCAACAACACCTTCATTCTTACACCCAAACAGGGCTGGAGAAGCTGGAATTAGCATCCACAACAGTCAAATGGATACGTGCTACATCTTAGGCAACACACTTAGGTTATAAAAGCCACAGAAAAAAAATCACAGACCATTCACTATCCCTGTCCTGTACCACAGCATGACCCTTAAACCTGCATGACCCACAAATTAAAAAGTGCCAGAAGGCAGTATGATTTGAACCATCATTTTACTTGAACTGGACATTGAATATCCCCGTCCTGGAACGCAGCATGAGCCCCAAACCTGCATGACCCCCACATTTAAAAAGTGCCGGAAAAAGGAGTCTTTCAACCACCATTTTAGTTGAAATGGACATTGACCCTACCTGTCCTGGGCCACAGCATGAGCCCCCAAAATTGCATGACCCCAGATTAAAAAGTGCCGAAAAAGGAGTCCTTCAACCACCATTTTATTTTCACTGGACACTGACTATACCTGTCCTGGGCCACAGCAGACCCCAAACCTGCATGACCCCAATAAAAAGTGCCGGAAAAAGGAGTCTTTTCAACCACCATTTTATTTCACTGGACATATACTGTCCTTGTCCTGGGTAGCCCCTCCCCCCTCCGTATGAGTGCGGACCAATTGAGCTTCACTTGGAAATACTGGTGGTTAACGCTCCTGTTCCACCCAGGTGCCCTTTTTCTTGGCATTCTTTTTCTTATTTTACTCAACGTGCTGGAGGAAATGGTCTCTGTACTTTGTTCTCTGTCCATGCTCCATACTCCATGTCCTCTGAATAACCTACATCTGGTCAAGTTTTCCTGTACCTCCCTGTACAATTCAAGGTTTTTTTTTACCAGCTATTTTGTACATGCAAGTTTTTTAGTAGTTTAATTCTAGAAAACACATTTTTAAAATAGGATGGAATCCCACCATGTCTTTGTTTCTCTTTTGTATTAAATGAGTTGTCTCAATACTGGGATTGATAGCTATGTTAAAGATCTTGCAAAAACAAGTCATTTTGCAATATGTGTCCTTTAAAACAGTGTCCTCCCTATTCCTGTTTCTGACAGCACCATCACCCTTGAGCCACTCTTGACAATTGTGAAGAAAAATGTCTGTTAGAAACCACAATTTTTTTACAATAGGACCTGTATTCTAGCTGCATTTCACAGCAAAATGCCCCAAAAATTCAAAATATGACAATTGTGCGGGATGCAGGTTGCATTAACCACTGAAGGACAGATTGGCGACGCTGTTCATTACTGAGATTCACAGGGCCCTGACCCAGCGATGGCAGGCCTGACGGTCCTGAAACCGACGATCCGCTGGCATGCGTGTTGTCGCCAGCACTGGAAGGAGCACCTTCTCTCGTACCTCTACCTCCATGTCCTAACCCCCCTCTTTGCTCGCTTACCACCTGAATTTCGCTCCATGTTCAGAATATAAATTTTTTTGAAGGTATGGAAGATTTTTTGGGAAAGTCTCTTATTGAAAGACGGCAAAATCACAGCTATTCTCAAACCCCCTCAAATCAAAACAAAATTGCTGGATTCAAATTTAACTGCAAAGTAGATCTATCAACAAAGCTGGCCTTCCACAAAGTGAAAAAACACCTGTCTGAAATGTATTAGGATAATAAAAGGTATTTTTGACACCTATCAATTCACCTGGGGTGACTACAAAATTGCTGTATTCAAATTTAACTGCAAAGTAGATCTATCAACAAAGCTGGCCTGCGCCAAAGTGAAAAAACCCGTATCTGAAATGTATTCGGATAATAAAAGGTATTTTTTGGCACCTATCAATTCACCTGTGGTGACTACAAAATTGCTGTATTCAAATTTAACTGCAAAGTAGATCTATCAACAAAGCTGTACTGCGCCAAAGTGATAAAACACATATCTGAATTTATTCGGATAAAAACAAGGTATTTTTGGGCACCTATCAATTCACCTGTGGTGACTACAAAATTGCAGTATTCACATTTAAGTGCAAGGTGCCTCAATGAACAAAGCTGTAGTGCGCCAAAGTGAAAAAACACGTTTCTGTAATGTATTCGGATAATAAAAGGTATTTTTTGGCACCTATCAATTCACCTGTGGTAACTACACAATTGCTGGATTCAAATTTAACTGCAAGGTGGCTCTATCAACAAATTGGAACTGGGCAAAAGTGCAAAAAAACACGTATCTGTAATGTATTCAGATAATAAAAGGTATTTTTTGCACCTACCCAACCTGTGCTGACTACAAAATTGCTGGATTTCTAATTTAACTGCAAGGTGGCTATATCAACAAAGCTGGAAGGGGCAAAATTGAAAATGAACACCTGTCTGAAATGTATACTGATAATTAAAGTGGAGTTTTCACCTAACAAAGAGACCTTCAGTTACTAGAAAAGATGTGTATCCTTATATAAGTTCAGGCTGCCCATATCCAGGAAATATTTCAATAGAAAACTGTTTTAAAAATAAAGCTTTTTGCAGTGCAATGTCTACACTAAGTCTTGGGGAACTTTATCCAGTATTCTTTATAGAGCTTGTCTGTGTTCGCCCGCGGGGGCCCCCCCCTCCCGCTCCCCCTCTGTGACTTTACAGCGGTAGATGCTCCTTTAAAATTCTCTACCTATCTACATAAAATCTTCCAATCTCTAATCTAACTAAGTTGTAAAGATCACAGCTAACAGTAGAGCTTTCTCTGTGAAGAAATAGAATAATTTCACTGAGCTGTTTGGACACAGGCAGAGCGCACGTCCTACTGCTCTGAGACGCTGAGAGACACTGCGGCTGAACAGGAAACGCTGTTCTATGTAAAATGAAGTCATGTATTTTCCAGCCAATCGCAACCATACACATCCCAGTCATGACGTCGCACACACATCTCAAACCCCGCTCTATTCTGTAAGCTGATTTGCTGGCCGCCAAAAAGACAGGAAGCGCCGAAAATGCCCGATCTTAATAGATGATTTCACAGATTTTAACCTTAATTATCGCATGATCTAAAAATTTCGATCAACATAAAAACTGTGCCGATTTCAACTTTGTCGATAATAATCGCTCAACACTAATGTACAATAGCCGGCACAGCTCCCTTCCGATGATCCGACGTCTCTCCCTCCCCATCTACTCTAACCCCTTTTAGACTCTTTTCCATACACTCATTTACAGACAATAGACAATAGGTGTCCCTTTTTTCTGCGTTTAGGCTCCCTTCAGACTAATATGTGATATAGAGTTGTTTGGGCCCAAAAAATGTTTCAACACCTACATTTTTTATTTTAGGCTTCATGCATTTTTTTATGCAGTTTTTATAGGTTTTTTTTACAAAATGTGTGTACTGGTTCTTTGATTTTTTGATGCCTTTTTTTCCGGATATTTTTTTCCCCATCACAAATCATAGAATCCATCATGTGATCTTGCATGATGTGGAAAAATGCTACACCAGTCATCCATTGGGGAATATCTACTTTCCACACATATACTGTGCGTGTTGTCCAAGGCTGTGATGTCCCCTGATGAACCTCTATTATAGACCCATATAGAGGGGAAATGCGTCGGGACGCAATTAGCTCTTTCATATATTTAATGCGACTTTCTCATATATCCAATACATTTATCTATATCATATTTTGTGGACTTCTGTTATATTTTCAACTTTTAGTGTAGGGTGAGCCACCGATAGGTGGGGGTCGCCATTTTCAGGGCGTTTTCTCTGCCTTAAATAGGTATTTATCGTAGCATTGCTCCTAGATCTTTCCTTGGACATCTACGTTTGTGTCTACACAGTATTCCACTATTGTATCAAGATAAGCTTGTTTTACTTGTTTTATGGAAATAGTCTGGATCATCTTAACCATAAGTTGACATAAAAGATCTTACCTTTTTGAGTTGTGAATTGGTATGTGCCACCCTACCTACTTGTGCATTTGGACATTTATTCCATTAATATCCCAGCATTACATCATAGACTTGGTGCTTATTAGGGGTTACAGTAATTTAATTTGTATCTATTTAATAAATGTCACGTTTGAAATGAGTTTTCTTTCCCTTCTCTGATTGCAAAAATGCTACAAAAACACATAAAAAAGTGCAACAACCATGCACGTCTTTAGGGAGAAAAATGCGCTCAGACTAGCTAAAATCTCTATACCTACAGCATGCTATGTTTTTATAAAATTGCTACCCAAAAAACACACCCAAAGTAAAAAGCAATGTCTGTAGGGCATTTATTTTTTTTGTGACTATTCGCTTCATCTTCTGTCCAATGCACTTTTTGTTTTTTGCAAAACTGCAACAAACTTATAAGGGGAATGGAGCATCTTAGTTATGAGGAGAGGTTAGTAGAATTAAACTTATTTAGTCTTGAGAAAAGACGTCTCCGGGGGGACATGATTAATTTATATAAATATATAACTGGTCCCAGTATGTATGGGGAAAAATTATTTCTGGTAAAGCCCCCTCAAAAGACAAGGGGACATTCCCTTCGGCTAGAGAGAAAATGATTCAATCTCCAGAGGAGAAGGGTGTTCTTCACTGTAAGAACTGTGAATCTGTGGAATAGCCGCCTGAGGAGCTGGTCACAGCAGGAACAGTTGGGATTTTCAAGAAAGGCTTAGATACCTACCTGGAACTAAAAAATATTAATGCGTATGTAGTTATGTAATATTCTGGATCCTGGCTGGTGACAGTTCTGTGGTCAGAGATAGGGTCTCCCCTGGAGCGGATTGGTTCTCCTTCCACCACATTTTACCCACCCTTGGTTGAACTTGATGTCTTTTTTCAACCGTACTACTGTATGTAACTATGTGAAACTACCCTATAGAAAACAGTCCAGCCAGCTCCATCCCTCGTGGCAACATGCACGGTAGTCCGTCCCAAGAAACGGCAGGCATCATAGAAAAAAGAAAGCTGGGGGTATCCAGCACGTGAAGTCCAATCCGTTAAAATAATAATATTTAGCTACAAAAGGAATAAAACCAACACTCACAGAATAAGCAGTATCAAAAAGGTGATGAAAAATGGAGACACAGAGAACAAAGCGCTCCCGCTAACGTGTTTCGGGCACAAATTATGTGCCCTTACTCATAGCGATGCTGGGAAACTTCCCTTGGACAAATCCCTTTTTGTTTTCTTCGCCCTGGCTTCCAAGAGCCATAACCTTTTTTCTTTCCATCGACATAGCTGTATAGAGGATCCTTTTTGCAGGATGAGTTGTATTTTTTTATTGATGCCATTTACTATATCAGGAAATCCAAAAAAACTTTTTACTGTGGAATGGTAAAAAAATGACAACAATTTATTGTGCAAGTCAGTAGGATTCCGGTGATACCAAATTTATATAGTTATATGTTTTACTACATTTAAAAAAAAATACTTTTTTTTATTTGCTTTACTTCACTATTTTCTGAAACCTGTAACATTTTATTTTGTTGTAGCTCTGGACCTGTGAGATGGATTTATTTTTATTTTTTGCAGGGCAAAGTGTCACCTCAGTTGCATTTTCAGGGACATACAGTATGGAATAGATTTTATGGCGTTCATCCTTTAGGAAACTTAATGTTATATTTCATATTCAAAAGGCTTTTATTAAGAGAAAAGTAAACATTTACGCAGCTTACATGTCAGTCAAGGTGAGAAAAATATAAGTGGTAGAACACATCAAAACCTCACAAGTAATTGGTCAACAATAAGTTATGTAGTACATAAGCCCTAGGTTGTTACAAGGAGAAACTGCAATATGAACCTAAAAAGCAAGGCAATTAGGTTCTCAATTCTTATACCAGAAGAAGGTTCACAACAATGGAGATTCCACAGGGCAGAGAGAAAACATAAAACAACCTCCAAAAAAAACAGAAAACCACATGCTCCCGCCAGCCGGCAAGGCATGAGGGGGAGTGGGAAGGTTGCTCCCCTCGGTGGGGATATCCATTGCTCCCTATCATGCAAAAAAGAAGGAGGCTTTTTTGCATAGCAAAGAACTTGACCCTTATTCCCACAACTTATTGTGCAAATACTATATGTAATATATGTAAATCATAGGGAAGCAATAAATCATAACTTCCAAAACATTTGAGAAGTAAAGGAGGTACAACGCCAATATCAAGTATGGCCATAGCCAACCAGAACCCTATCACCCGCCGAGTTCCTGCAATGAGTAAAGTAGAGTGGCGCAATTACACCGCCCCATCCCATCCCCCCCCCAAGAAAGAAAGGGGGAGAAGAGGAGGAGGAAGAAATCCTTGATGACCTCAGGGCCCTATGAAGAACCCTTTTATCAAAAAGTTGCGTACATCAAGACGAACTACATGAAAGGAAGGACATAAACACTCCAAGAGACCATATGAATGTTAACACAACACAACACTCACACTCATATAGACATACTAATAAGGCACACACAAAAGAGAGAAAAAAATGAAGGGGGGGGGAGGGGGAACGGAACTAGTTCAAGAAATGAATAGCATATCGCTACTCAGGAATGGCAAAGAGGTATAGAAGGGGAGCGTCCCTTGGAAGGACATCCAGCTGAACCATATCGGCAGAACCGGTGTTGCCTTAGTTTCAGGAGTTCGAGGCCAAACGCCATCAATTTTTTTTTCCTCCATTCTTTCACAAAACATTAATTTCAGCAAATCACCTCTTCCAGTGACGGGGGGGGGGGGGCAAAAGATGACTTCCATCTCTGCGGGGAATTCACATAGACCTTATGCGCTTGGAGTAGATGTTTTAAGAAGAGACTTTTTGTATTTGCGGGACAGGCAATCGGGAAACATATTAACAGGAGAAGTTGCCTCTGAGTGTTAGGAATTAAGATCCAGTAGCCTCTCTTGATCTCTTTCCAGCACTGCTTAACCAAAAGCTTTTGAGCATGGAACATCCCCACCACACATGGAGCCAGATTGCCCCATACCTTCCCACATTACTCCAGCAAATATACGAAACTGATGGAAAATATTGTGCAAGACAGAAGATGAAACCCTGTACCACAGCGCGATAGAATTTTTTAAAACAGGTCTCCTGATGTTTAGAAGGCAATCATTGCCCTGAGGGTTACACACTGAAAACGTGTTCCATTGTTCGGTAGTAAAAGAGAGACCCCAATTCCTTCTCCCAGAGCTGCAAATAAGGAGGTTAGTTTGTGCATTGTGTAATGAATTGATATTAATAGTTGTACATGAAAGACAGGGAGTTGTCTCGAGCTTGTGGGAGAAACTACTGCCTTCTCAAAACTGCGGGTCGGGACAGATCCACGCGATGCTCAATTTATGAAAGAAATAGTGAGAGTTGCAGGAATTGAAAAGGAGCCGACTAACAGTCCGCCATCCCTTCAAGGAATCTCACCCAAGTGTCGTTTAATTGTCCCCTAGAAGAGACTGTGCAAAAACGCAGGGGGATTGTTTTTGTGCCCCCCAGAAAAAGCATTTGACGAAACCGCCTGGGAAAGTCAGGATTGGTCAGTTAGATTGGCAGGCAAGTAGCCCCCACGGTCTATGAGGTTATAGGTACTGCCTGCATGAGTAAAGAACAACCTAATGTATGCCCTGATACAGAGAAGCAGAATACTCATTTGGAGGACGGGAAGTCCGATCCAGGGAGAGCCGCCACCCCCGAGTACTATGATCCTCCGCCATTCTCACCCATAATTTTGTTACCCGGTCTGAGACCAGCGCTAAAAAAATTTTGCCGCATAGCCGCGCCGAGTATACAGTTTGCAATCCGTTAGCCAGTGCCTCCAGAGTCTTTTGGGTCAGATAAGCTATCATTACGCAACCCTCGCCCCACCTTTTTTTCCCCGGTGTGGACCAAACAAAAGAGCTAAAGCTCTGGTCGCACCTTCCCCAAAAATGGTAGCCAGAATTGTTTGCAATGGGATAATCGTTGGAAGAGGTACAAAAATTTGGGCCAAGAATAGTCATCTTGAGCAGGCTTATCCTGACCAAACCAAGATAACCCTTTTTTGTTCAATTAGCTAAATCTCTTTTGATTTTGGCAAGAAGGGGGAGGAAAATTTTTAGAAAAGAGTTTTGAGAGGTCCTCCGGATATAGTATCCCCGAATAAGAAAATGCCAGTTTCTGGCCATCATCAAATAGAAATTGGATTGAAGGAATCTCAGGTCCTGCGGACAGACACCTAAGCCCAATGCCGTCTGATTTCGAGAAATTTATTTTTATAATTAGACCAGGCTCCGAAACTCTAACGTCGTCCATAAGGGACGGAAGGGAGATATGTGTGGTTGGAGGACATATAACCAGAAGTACCGTCTGCAAAGGCTGCAATTTGTACACTCCCATTGACCATCGTGATTACCTGAGATATCAGGATTGGCCCTAATGGTCGCCATCACAGATTCTCCCATTAACTAAAACATCACAACAGGGACGACAAGGGGGCAAACCCTGTCTCGCCCAATAGAAATGGAAAGAGGGTCAGATAAGGTAACCATTGACCTTGATACAGCAGAGGGCGCAAGCGATACAAGAGCTGCTTATCTTAGAGAGAAGGTAGGGGACCCATCAGCCCAATCTGGTTAAGTGTCCTGGTGGAGGGAATGCCACGAAATGCGATCAAAAGGCCTTCTCTGCATCCAGATAGAACCAGTAAAGGCATTTTGTGTGTACGAGCATAATGAATGATATCGAGGGTTCTTTGAGCGTGTTTATCCGCGCCTCCTCTGCCCGGGACAAAGCCCACCTGACCGCATGGATAATGGAGTTCCAGGAGGCGATTTAAGTCCTGTTAGCGATCATTTTTGCATATATCTTTAGATCCAACATTTTAACAGAGAAATGGGGCGATAGCTGCCACAGGACTGGGGATACCTTTCCAGGCTTAGGAATGACAGCACACATGCCTACATGGCTTGAGGGAGGGAAAGGGGAGTCTATCGAGACATTGAATTAAAAGCTTCCTAGAAGTAAAGGGCAGAGTGTTCCGGGAAGGGTCTTTGAAAAACTGAGCTGTGAACCCATCCTGGCCCTGGGCTTCTTTACCTCCGGGAAGATCCCTAATACAGACCTTAGCTCCGTAAGGAGAAGGGTTCCTCCAATCTGTCTACAATCTCACTGGTATCTAGATAACCAGGGAAGGGTGATGGTAAACTCCCGGCTGGTGTGGGAGGGAGGGGGGAGGTAATTATCAAAAATTTTTTTATAAAAGGAGGTATAATTCGTGAGAGCGGGGAAGAATGGGCTATCTCATCTGTATGGTGGACCACAGAGTTGTGACAGTTTTAATCGAAGGTATGTCAGACTGCACCATCTGGTGCGAACCGCCCCTGGCAAGCATTCCGTCCACTTTAATGCCATACTCGTCAGAATCTACTATCCACTACGGCAAACTTGTATGATCGACTCCATGAGGCCTCCAGAAGGCGTTTCACCTCCAAACGCGCGTCCAGTAACACACGGAGAATGGTGTGGGAGAAGGGCACTTTAATATGCGCCATTTCTCTAGAGGCAGAAACCTAGGCAAGAAGCTTTCTAAGGTTGGCCGACCTATCCTTTAAGCCTAGCACCGTGCTGATCAGCACCCCCCGTAACACACATTTAAGTGCTGTCCCATTTGAGGTGGCACGCAGGGGTAGGGACCTGTTCAAGGCAAGATATAAATTGAGAGATGGTCACTCAACACTCCCCCACCACAAGAAGCGTCTAGGAGGAGGGACTCCAATCAAGCCTCCAGTACCAAATCTTTCTCGTAGCAGCCGGAGCTGAACAGTACAGAAAACGGGAGCATGGTCACCATATTATATTGCCAATGGAGAGTGGACCTCAATAATGGCAGGGCGAGTGGCTGATCATAATATAGTCCAGACGACTTACAAACCATGAAGGGGGAGAAAAGAAGGAGTAATCCCTTCCGTGGGTGCAAAACACTCAACAGGAATCCACAAAGTTGGAGCAGTAGGAAGGCCCTCTTCCTCCCCCTCTGATAATCGAGTAGGACAGAGACGATTTCCCAGAGGAGTTGTCAAAGTGGGGAATCTAGTGTGATGTAAGGTACACCACATAGCATTCACAGTCCCTGTACCAATGGAAGCGGGTGTCGACCAATGTGACAAAGGAAATCGGACCTGGCCCATAATTTGGGGCGTATGCATAAATAATAGTGAACGTTTGCCCACCGATAAGAGAGGACTAAGATTCAGGTAACCAGCGCTCCCGGGTCGGACAGTGCAGCTAATATCCTATGGGCCAGGGCAGCGATGAATTGCTATGGCGACCCCCCTGGATCTGGACTCAGAAAAGTTGGCAAAGTGCCAGGAAGTATAATGCTTATTTTTAATAACAGGGGCATGTCCTACTTGAAATGCGTTTTCCTGGAGGCAACACAATCTCGCCTCTGGCCCGTTGGAAGAGGTGGAGGTAGATCTGCTCCCTCTTTCTGGGGTGTTCACCCTTTGGCGTGTGAATGAGGCAATGCGTAACATCCATCCACTTTGGAGACGGTAGAGGCATGGTTGACAGTAGCTGCGAGGCCAAGTCAAGCCTCCCACCAAGTTGTAACTGTATGTATGTAGACAAAGTCAGAAGGGTGGGGAATCAGAGAAGAGAATAAGAAGGAGAGGAGAGGGTCTACAGAGAAAAAAAAAAAAAAAAAAGGGGGGGGGGGGACGTACGACTACAAACACCTCTCACACACCCACCCAACACACCCGACAAGCACGTAACACTCAGAACACCAAGTAGCAGGAGCCGAGGTCCCTGCGCGGGTTACTTAACAAAAAACAAGAACCAAGGAACTAACACCCTGCAAAAATGAGAAACACTCAAAGCAGGATAGATCCCGCCTACTGGGGGAATGTGACAGTACGTAACAGTAAGAGAGAGCCCCTCGATACCTGCATTGACATATACAAAGGTAAACTAACCACTAAACTATCGCCTTTGGAAGGGGAAGTATAGAACAGATAGTAAGAAGACCTCTCACAGTGGCTTGACTAAACATGAAGCTAATAGGGAAAACATTGGATTGTAACAAGTCTGGTATTTACGTCACCAGCACACCAGGACAGCTGAAAACCAACATAAGGAATCACCCAATAGAGGTACACAAGACCTCCCCAGCCTACAGCAAGGGAGGAGTCACTTATCGGTTTCTCAGACCGCTAATTAAAAGGGGTGCCCAGAGGGGGGGCCTCGCCGGCCCTGACTCGGGGGACCCCCCGGTCGCTGTCTCCCGTCTCGATGGCCACCGGATCCCGCAACAGCCTGGAGGAACGGAGTCAGCTGGAGAAGTCTCTTCCCGCGGGGCATGTCCACGAGCAAGTGATATAGTTGGGTCCAGTCTGGGAGAGATAAGTCCTTTGATACCCAAGGACTGCAAGAACCGGGATACCGCCAGCTGAGGCGAATTTTTGTGAGGACCTGTCTGTCCGTCCGGATACTTAGTGCAAAAGGGTACCCGCAGTAGAATCGGAATGTTCTTCTTTTCTCCCGTAAAAAGTCCAGAAGTGGTAAGGAGCCCGCTGGGCTAGGGTAAGCCTGGAACAGATCTTCGCAGAAATCCCGATGGGAGAGCCTTGAATGATAGTGACTTAACGTCGTCTGGCGCAAATAGAATGTCCTCTTTCAGCAGCAAAGAAGTGGACTCAAGTCATATGACGTCCCCGAACATCCTGGGGTCTATCGTATTAGGCGGTCTAAGAGGCCCTATGGGCTCGTATCAATTCATAGGAGCCGAGGGTGGACGGCCAGAAGGTCATTGAAGTATAGTAGCGACGACCGAGAAACAGGTCCAGCATTAGGGATAGATTCAGGGAGGAGCCCCTAATTCTTAGGTTGTTACCCCAGCTTCCTATTCTCGATACCATATCCAGATGCTGCTGTAGGAAAACCATTGGGTGGAATGCTGCGCCACTACTTCAGAAACAGAAGAAAGGGTGGAAGAAGTTGGGCTGCGCTAGCTCCAATCCGGTTAACAGAGTAACGATTGCAAAGAGACAGTCCCTACGAAGTGGGCAATCTCCAGTCGTGCCCCCGGATTTGTCGACAATTTGTTCCGCCATCAGGGAGAGATCTGCCGTGATGGAAGATGCGGCTGTAGCAGGTGTTTCAGATCGCCAGGGTCACCGGCCTATTCTCTTCTAAGTGGAGCTTTGTGCTCCAGTGATAGGAAAAATATAGGTGGGCCCGCTCAGATTTGCTGCTCTGAGGTGGCAAAGATCGGGGGGGTCCCCTGTGGGCTAGTGGTCAGTCCCGCAGGCCAGCGAAGGATGATAGACAGTGGTCTCTAGTTGTCCCTCACGGGGCGATGGCATGGCCCGAGCCCTGCATTAGCTGGGAGTCCAAGCTGGCAGCTGATGTGAGGATGGCTTGTGCATAAGGAGACGCTGCCCAGAAATCCAGAGACCGGAGGAGGGAAGAGACCCCTGTGGGTGCATGTGGCCTCAAGGTTTGTGCCTGGTGTAAGGCCCTGGGCCCCACAGAAGGCCCGTATCCCCTCCTCCCTGTCCCCAGGGGCATACGGCAGCTGCCTCAGAGGGTGTCTGTTTATAGGGCACAGAAGCAATCCTGAGGATTATGGGTCATAGCAGTGGTGCGGTCCCTTTGGGGCTTATGATCCAGGGAGGGTCAGGAGGGTGGTGGAGAGGGGTCACAGGACGCTAGAGAGGCACCTCCATGACTGCTTGGGAGGACTGGGGCAACATCCAGAATGGAGAGTGAGTGCTGATCCCGTCATTTAGCTGCTGCTGTCTGTGAGGAACCCGCGGCGTCCTGTCAGCGCCGCCTCGACACTCGGGGAGAGGGAGCCCGCAGACTGTGCACACCGCGAGACGCTCTGTGTGTGATGCAGGGCTTCCTCCAGCAAGGACAGGCCGGCAAGCGGGGCTGGAGACCCGAGATCTTCATCTCTGCAGGTGAGTCCGAGTCCAGGGACAGACTGCCGAGAGCTGAGATGTTGGCGGGGTAGGACGGGAGAGAGTGCGCTCCTTCGCAAGGGTAGCAGGAATCCGCCCTGCTGATCCCCTAGAGCTGCCATGAGTGTCGGCCATACACTTGAGGAAGACAGGGCAGAGAACAGGGAGCGAGTAGCCGTTTTCACAGGGGGAAAGAAGCTCCAATGTCCCCTGAGCAGCACCATCTGTAGCAGGGTCTTTTCCATTCTGTTTTTTTTGTTTGCTTTTCCCATGTTTTCATGAATTTAGAGTGTATAAAAGGGGCCCTGCCCAGGAACAAGGAGCCCAGCAAGATGGGGGCTCTCACCACCGCATGTCTAGCCACACCCCCAGGAAACCTAATGTTATATTTCAATACTGGAATTTGGCAACAGCAATACCAATTATGTTTAACTCCTTTTATTTGTTACATAAGAAATAGGAAAAGGGGGTGTTTTGAACTTTTTGAAATTTTTATAATTTGTTTTCTAATTCATTTTTAGTCCCCCTGGACCACTACAGAGCATTAGCACTTGTACAGTATACTGCTATGCTAATGTGTATGAATTCTGCTCTCCTGTTACACTTGGCCTTTGTAGTAGGAGAGCAGTGATAGTGTAATAGAAGCAGTAAAATGCTTATTATGTGCCCGGCTCTTCACGACAACCTGTTTGGGGCTGATCTATAGAAAGAGGGAGAAGTCACCTCCTGGGGGTTATGCCATACTTCTTGTCAACAGGCACTGTTCCTGCACATTGCAACACTGATTGGACAAACACATGAGGTACAGGGATACGCCCTTAGTGACAAAGCTTAAAGGGGTTGTCTCGCTACAATGATTGGGTTTTAATTAAAAGATCTTTAAAAAACAAGCAGCTTTGCAATATATGTTCATTACAAATATCCTACTGATTTTGAGTAAGCCCTGTTAGTAGGAGTACATCAGCTTCTCAAATCTCCTATAACAACAGACCTGTTGATCCTTATCTCACTGGCTGTCAGGTCTGTATGACTCATCAGCCTCTGAATACAGGTCGGAGCAGAGAGCCCCTCCCGCACAGAATGCTTCTGTAGGGAAGGGAGGGAGAAGGCTCTGGCTTCTGTGTCCGTGCAGCCTGGATTAACCCTGTGTGTGCCTGCTTCCTCCTGCTCTCTACACAGATAGATGTGACAGCAGTGACCCTGTGTGTTAGTATAATCGTGATGTGTCTGTGGAGCTGTAACTATACTAATACTATACAGATCAGGGGGCATGTGAATGCTTCATGCTCTGGTGTACTAGTGACACATCCTGAGTATAGTAACACTTCACAGCTGCCCTGTGTCTGTTCTGACAGGGTCTGTTTGTTGCTGGAGATGTGAAGATTTGTATGCTAAGCAGGGGGTATAGGAACACTTGCATCCCCCCTGCTCTGGCTCCACACTCATAGATCAGCTCTCTCCTGTCTCCTGACTGTGGAGACGAGCAGCAAGAGCTGCAGCAGACCTAGGCAGGCACACACAGGGTTAACTCTGGCAGCAAACCCCCTCGCGCCCCCTCTCCCCCATGCTGTATAGAAGTTATGGAGGAGAGCTGTCTGTGTGCTGAGGGGAGGGGGGAAGAGGGAGGAGAAGAGGCAGACAAGAAGCATGCCCCTCAGTTCAACTGCCAGGTTCACTGACTTAGGCTGAAAGCTTGTAATGAAACAACTCCTTTAAGGTACCACCCAGTTGTCAGTTGTTTTCAAACATTTCCAGGAGGACTAACAAGTAGACTGTACAATACAGTAATATAATACAAAAAAAAAAAAAAGTCCGCATTGTCATTGAGCAGACCTGTACAACATTTGGCCCAGGAGCAGCTTGAAGCCTGCCAAAGGATTTCTGGAGACCTGTAAACTGGATTGTAAAGGACGGGAGTCAGGTTGTTGTAGGAAAAAAAGGGCTTTATTGAAAAACAAAAACGTACAACGACACAAAGAAGAACGAAGAGCACAAGAGTCCAGGAACTAACTAACCTAAGCAGAAGTCCAGGTGGCCAGAGAGAAAATAGGAAACTGAACAGAACACCGGACAGGACACTATCATATCCAGGTGAGTCAGGAAAATCTCAGGCACCCAACAGAGCCAGAGGCAGGGCTATATAGCTAGGTCAGATAAGGGTATGTTCACACGGCTTATTTTCTTGCATCATTGCGTGCATATTTTGCCACGTATTGCGTTTAATACACGGCGAAATGCGTGCCGAAATTACGGTAATTCATAGCTCTCATGGAGAACTATGGATTACGCGTCATCCCCCCGCGCGTACAATACGTAGTGTACGCATGGGGGAAGAATTTACATGGCAATTTTTAGCGGTGAATACGTGCCGGTAACAATGCATGTTAACGGGGCCGGCGCCCAGGCCCCCCGTGCTTGGAGTTACGTGTTGATCAGCGCGTGGTTCCAAAACACCCAGCATATTGCGTCGCGTACTCCACGCACCACAATAAGCTGTGTGAACATAGCCTAACAGACGAGGTCCACCTGGGAGAGTGCTCAGAGGATGCTTAACTATTGCTGTGCTGGGATACACAGCAAATCCAGAACAGTCCCCAGGGTTAAAGCCATGAAATGAGAACAATCCCAGGTGGATCGTGACAACGGGGCTTGTGTAAACCTCCACCCAGAATGGCCATTCCTAGTCATTTTGAATGTGTATCCCCCAGTTGTGTGGGGGTGTTACTGAAGTGCTGTGGACGTTCCTAGATGGTCCATGGACATTCCCTGCCAATCCAGAGGCATTCACAGGTGCCTTAAAGACCGCTAGCTCCGGACCTGGCGGCCCATATGCCCCCAAGATGGGATGGCCGCGGCAAGAGACCCAGGACACGCAGGGGCGCGGACCGGAGCACTGCGCAGTGAGACGTCGTCCAGTCTGGGGGAATATTTCCGGGCGCAGGGAGGGCTTGTATTTAAGCCGGCCTCTCCGCCCGTGCAAAACAGTCGCGCGCACGTGTAAGGCAGTGCGGAGCCCGTGCTGGCGCGCATGGTCAGTTAGCCCTCGGAACTTCAGGAAGAGAACTGTTATGTGCGGACAAGGGGCCAGTCTGATGGAGGCGAGCTGCGGTGGCTACCGCATCCAGGGGCCGGCAGCGGCTGTTGCTGCTGATAAGCATGGAGGCGATGGTTGGTGGCGCAGGGGCCGCTGAGGCAGGAACCGCCTGTGCGCCACAGGAGTCAGGCCGCATAGCCTCCAGGACCAGGCCAGGCGCATCGCGCAAATACAGGCCTGGATGACCGCCCCCGCCCACCCCGTCTCAGCACAATAACTCGCTAGGGCCCGATCGTCGCCTGGGGGAGCCCTTCCAGGGACCCTCCGGGTCAAGTGGATCGGCCCTGTTTGCTGTGGGGCGGTCTTCTCGTGCCCGGGAGGCAATCCGAGTGGGCCGGCGTGCTCTGCTGGGGGACAGTGGGCCGGGTCCACCATCTGGATGCAAGGTCCGGCTGTTGCCCCTCTCGTCGGCGATCATGTCCGAGTGGCCGGTGGCCCCTGCTGGCGAGGCTTCCGGTCAGGTGTGGTTCACACCGGCGTCGGAGGACTGGTCGGGTGATTCGCGGGTGAGGACAACGTGTGAGCGGCGGGATGGACGGGCTCAGCGTGCGGCCAGGTCTTCGTGCCCCGACGTCGTTTTCAAGGTGCATCCAGGACATCGTAGGAGGCATGGAGCTCGTCGCCACAAAGGACCCGCGGCCTGCTCAGTCAGGTCCGGCCACTCCCTGTTGGGGTTTGACGGCCTAGTCACCCGGGCTTTGCCGGAAACAGTGTCAGGCGGTTGGATCGAGAATGTTTCCTGATACAATCTCCTTTTCGCGAACAAAGGGTGAACGGCTGGTGGGTCCACAGCCCTCACGCAGCCTGGTGATACACTTCTTGTCGTGTTTCGTTACCCCCCTATATTGCGGTCCCCGGTGGTAGTGTAGGGAGCGCAGGGTCACTCAGGGTCAGGAAGGGCCGTGTGAGTGGCCGGGGGCTCATGAGGGAGCCAGGGGAGGGCGGGTGGGTTAGCAGATGCGTTCCGGGCTTTATAGGCGCGGGGTGGGGTTTGGGGCTTGGGGGAGGGGGGGGGGAGGGGGGGGGGGGGGGGGGGGGGGGGGGGGGGGGGGGGCGGGGGGGGTTTTGGGGGGCGGGTGGGTGGGGGGGGGGGGGGTTGGGGGGGTTTGGGGGGGGCGGGCGGGAGGGGGGGGGGGGGTGGGGGGGAGGGCGGGGGGTGGGGGGGGGGGGGAGGGGGGGGGGGGCGGGGGGTTAGAGAGTGGGGGGCAGGGCTCGGTGGGGTCCCGGCCCCCGATTAGTGCGTGGGTTTTTCCACAACATTGAGGTGAGGCCTTTGGCGGGAGGTCCGGCATGAGGCGGGACCTGAGCAAGGTTCGCATAGGGCGGGGGTTACGGTGTCTGTGGGCAGACCGAGAAGGAGACAACAGGACACCGTGCGTTTAGACCGATAATTTTGTTGATGCAAAAGGGTAGTGTCCTATGTTTGCTTTTAAAGGGCCCTGAGGGGCGCATTTGAAGCAAGGAGGTGCTGGAGAAAGATTTGGAAAGATAATATGTTGAAATCTTTTCACTTCTTACCGCAGGCAAAATTTATCCGGTACAAGGGAAAGAAGGAGGAGAGTATAAGGAGGAGGAGGAAAAGCGACGGTGGCGTCTGATCCCTCAGACGTTTACCACTGGCTGCAACATTTGCCATATTGGCAAGTGTTATTGGGAGAAGCCGCCGGAAAAAATTGTTCGGGCCGCTGTTTGTTACATGAAATTGCGATCGGGTAGGGCTCATCGTGCTTCCGGGATTGGCGTTGTTGCGCTATGATAGCAATTTCGCCAACGGAAAGCTGGTCCGCCCGTCCATTCGGTGACCAAAGATAAAGTGGCTTTGGTTAAAGGTTATGGCCCCCGACGAAGTTTGGTTCGCCCCTTCAGGGGGGGGGCGTGCCTGCCGGCCAAGGAGGGTAATGGCCGGGGGATATGGGGGGAGGGGTCAAGCTGGGGGGCAAAAAGGGCTTGCTGGCAGTTTAATAGCTGGCCCAGTTGTAAATATGGAGCAGAATGAAAAGTTCAAACACATCTGCTCATTTTTGTGGGGCGAACCGTGCGCACCCAGTCACCTCGTGTTTTTAAAAAGGGGCGGGGTAAGGCTAGCCGGTGGTAGCCAATGGGGCGACGCCGGTGAAACTTCGAGAGATGGATCCTTTTCTGGCCAGGTTTATTGTCAGGCGGCGGGCAGATATGATTATGAAGGGTTTTTCGGAAAGGTATTAAAATCCCCTCCACGTGCATCAGGTGCCTTTTTCAGTTAAAGAATCTGCGGTCCGCCCCATGACACCCAATTGTAGTGACAGAGAAGTTGGGAAAGAGCTGTGTTTTGGGTAGGATGTCGGTCCTTTTTACGGTGCCATCCTTTTCTCCGGAATTAGGAAGTTTCGCCGCTGGGGGTGGTTTTCCGAAGAAGGAGCCGAAAAAATTTAGGTCTGATCCACATTTGTCTTTCCCAGGGGTGAACTCGTCAATGATGGCATCGCACCGGAGTTGTGTTCGTGGTGTACACAAAATAGAACTGAGCAGTGCTTGGTGCACGGTTTGGGGAGGGCTCCATGAATGGCAAAGAGGCCGACATCAATCGGCTTTCCGGTTACTTTCCTGTGCATGTCGGAAGAGCGTTGCGTTTGTTGGAGGAGTTACTGGGAGGGCAGGTTTTATGTTTATCCGGTGCACTCTATGGGTTGTTTCGTTATTCTGCTCCTATTTAGAGGCGTTCTGGAATCTTACCTTCTTTTTTGGAGTGGGTAGTTAGGGATGTTGCGGGATTGGATTTCATCATCTTCCTTGATGATCTTTTCTTTGCGTGGGGCCCGTGGTTCCCCTCGATTTGCGGCCGCTTGCTACAGGCATTGTATTGGGTGGCGTAGCGTTTGGGGTTCCCCTGCAGAGGGGAAGACGAGGTCAGTTTCCTGTTTGAAGTTTTTTTGGGAATCTGTCTGACTCTCGTGGCAAATGGAGTTGTCTTTGCCCAGAGGATAAAAGCTTAAGAGCGTTGAAAGTGGGAGGTACAGAAGGGGTGGGGAGGCTGAGGAAGATAACCGATGCTGGAGTTGCAGTCCTTTGCTTCGGCAAACTGGAACTTTGCCTGTCGATTTTGCCCATGGTAGGGTAATTCCTGTAGGCCGGTTGGCGATGGCTACGGCGGGTATTGAGAGCCTCACCACATTGTGCGTTGAATCGTGAGCACGGGGAGGAACTGGCAGTGTGGGGGTCATTTTTGGAGAAGTACAATGCAGGTCCCTCATTTTGGGGAGGGAGATCTCCAATCGGGAGGTGGACATCTTTACTGATGCGGCAGGCAGCACGGGCTTTGGGGCCAATTGTGGGGACAGCTGGTATGCGGCCCCGTGGCCGGCGGAGTGGGCGGACTCCCCTTTGATACGGAATTTGGCGTTCCTTGAACTCTTTCCCATGTGGAGCGGTGGAGCTGTGGGGGGATCGGGTACGGGATCGGAAGGTTTCGGTTCCATTTGTGACAACTTGGATTGGTGCATGCCATCAACAATTTGGCTGCATCGTCGCCTCCGGTGGTTCGGCTCTCAGGTTGTTGGTTTTTTGCGGTGCTTGGAGGTGAATTCTTGGGTTGGTGGCGGAACATGTTGCCGGGGGTGCTGAACGTGGTGGCTGATTCTCTTTCTCTGAACAGTGGGGGGCGGTTTCAGGAAGCTGGCGCCGTCGGCAGCGGAGCAGGGAGAGGAATGCCCCAGTCACCTTTGGAGCGCGGCCCCCGGGGACGCCGACCATCTGATCCGGGCTTCCTGTCAGGTGGACCGGTTGGCTTACGGGAGGCCTGGGAGATGTTGGTCAGAATGGCTGGCGGGTTTTTTGGGTTCGGTAACGCGGAGGAGGATGAGGTAGGGGCATTGTTGTGCCTGTTTGGTTCACTTGGAAGGGGTTGGGGGTGGTCGACTGCTAAGGAAACGCAGGTTTATGGGGGGCTTAGCATTGGTTTTAAGTGGAGAAGGAGGAGGGATTTTGACCAAGGATTTTGTTATTTCTCGGGCTTTGCGGGGTTAGGGGCGCGGGAGGGGGCCAAGGTTTTGCGCCCCCGTGGTGTTGCATTGTTGGAACGGTTGGGGGGGGTGGTGCAGTCAGTGGCGGCCTGGGAGTACGAGGGGGGTTGTTTCGCCTGGCCTTCTCACGGGCCCTTTTTTCGGGGCTTTGAGGGTGGGGGAGCTGGTTTCCCAAGTCGTGCAAGAGGGGTGGCCTGCAGGCGCGGACGTGTGGGAGCACGAGGTGCGGTGATGTTTTGGATCCGGCCGGTCAAAGAAGGATCAGGGGGGGAAGGGCGACAGGTACAGTTGAGGGGGATTCCCGGGGGTCTGATGTGCCCTCTGGCCGTGTTTTGCGGGCATTTCGGGTCAGGTGCAGAGCGGTTGGTGGGCCCCTACTGGTTTCACCAAGTTTGGTTCCTTTCTGTGCGTTTTTTAATTTGCGGGAGTGTTCAGGCGCTGTTTGGGGGCATTGGGTCTGGAGCCCGGGGAGTTCGCCCGCAATTCGTTTTGCATAGGGGCGCAACGGAGGCGGCGGGGTGGGGCTTCGCCCGGAGTTGGTCCGCAGGGTTTGGGAAAATGGGAATCCGACCGGTTCCGGATATATGTCGTGTTGTGGTTTGGGGGGTTTTTTGGGGTTTTTGGGCTATTGTTCCCTTAGTTTTGCCGCACTTTTTCTGTTTCTGTTTTATTGTAGCTCGGGCGCCTTTCCTGGTCTGGATCCTGGGACATTCTTATGTCTACTGGGGCCGGGGAGAGTGGATGTCCGGCCGGATGGGCGGCAGCTCGGTATTTCGCGGGATGTGGCGGTGATTCGGTGGATCGGACGGCGTGGTATGAGATGCTGGGGGTGGTTCCGGAATTTTTTGCGGTATGCGGCATTGGATAGACCCCCGGATGTTTTAGTGTTGCACGCCGGGGGTAAAAGATTTGGCTCCCCTTACGTCCCCGGAAACTGGTGAAGAACATCAAATAAAGACCTGTTGCGGTTGTGTCGTCTTTTCCCGGGGCTGGTCATGGTTGGTTCGGACATGGTGTTTCGGCTCGTTGGGGGGGGGCCAAAGGGCTGGTGATAGCCTCAATAAGGCCCTAGTGAAGGCGAACAGAACCGTGGCAGGTTTTGGGGCGCGTAATGGGGGTGTGTTTGTCCGGCACCTCGAATTGGAGGCAGGCGAGGGGAATTTTTGGAGAACGATGGGGTTCAAACTGACGGTGGTTGGACTGGACTTATGGGCCCTCGGCCTTCAGGGGGGTTATGAGAGGGCTATTGGTTTGGTGGGGGTCTCGCGTGCATGAGGTTCATGGCATGTCGCGGTGGGGTCGAGGTTCTTGGATGGTGGAGGAAATTGGGGAGGGAGTCCTTCGGGGTAGGATTCCCTCAGAGTTGGGAACTGGACGGCCCGGCGAAGGTGGCTCTTTCGGTGTTTATCCCTGGGGAGCAAAATGGAGGGGCCATAGAGGGATGGCTTGTGGCCTCCGAGCCAGTGGAGTACGGCTGGGGGGCAAAATGGTGGTTTGTCCTTCGGGATTGGGTCGCCGGGGGGGTTTTGGGCCCAAGGACCTCGGCCCCATTTT
>JAODAL010048587.1:0-28875 GCA_025379985.1 Phyllomedusa bahiana | reverse complement strand
GCCACCCCGTTGGCGACCCATTTTTTTTGTAATTACCCTCAGCCGCACCACCACCGGGGGCACCAAGCGGCCACCCCGGGCCCGCTCCCCCACCTGGCTCTCAGGACCCTTCCCTAAGAGCCCCCCGTCCCGACCCAATATGTTCCATCTTTGGATTATGGACCTAGGGACTAGATCCCAAACCCCATCTCTACTCCAAGGACCCCACCCCCCACACCCAGCAGCGTGACACCTCACTAAGGCCGCACCCCACAGCCCCCAATGCCCTCTCCACCCCTTCCCCTAACCCCCAGCAACCAAAGATCCAGGCCACGTTTTAAAATTTTCCCCCACTGAGGCCAAAATTTTTCCCCCCCGGTTCCAGGCCCCGGGGTGCGGACAAAAAATTTTTACCAAAGTCCAAAACAGCCCGTTAAGTAATAGGGCCTTGTTCAGTCGCCCCCGACCCCGCCCCCCGCCACGTTTTAAAAAGGAACAACTCCGCCCACCCCACCAAGATACCGGGAAAAAGCCCCAAAGCCGCAATAAGTGGGACGAATGCCCCCTTATCATTCCCGTATGGGCTTTTACCCCAAAATCGTTTCCCCCTAGTGCAGAACCACCACCCCGGGAACCCGGTCCCATTGAGCAAAAGGTGCATCTCATAGCAAGTTCCCCCCACCACGAAACCCGAGCCCCGCACCACCGCCACTTCCTCGGCACCCCCATCTGAGCCCACTCTTCAAAAATCTGCAGGGGCCCCACCCAGAAAAAAAAAAATTCCAGGATCCCCACCCGGGCCCGGAAACCGACCTGGAAAAAAAGCAGCCATGGGAGGAGGGGGAATAAACAAAAAAAACCCCCTAGCCAAGACCGAAGGGAAGACAGTCAAGAAACCGGAAAACACAAAAAAGGCAACCCCCCCGGAAGAAGCAAAACGAGTGGAGGGAAAAGGGGAAGGGGGGGGACGGGGGGGAGGGGGGGAGGGGGGGGGGGGCGCAGAGAGGGGAAAGCGCCCGGCGAAAAACCCCCAAATAGCCCAAAAGATGCGGGGGGTATGAACCGAAAGCGGTCGACCCCACCGCCCTCCTCTTACCCCGGGAGTGCGGGAAGCCAGGTTGCCCCTTTGGTGCTGCGAATGAAAGGCGCAAACTCCAGGCTCAACCCCAAGAGCACCAAACACCTCCCAAAGGGCACCCCTGAACTGAAAAGGACATAAAAATTTCCGCCCCGTCCCAAAAACAGCGGGCCCGAACTCCCCCATCCCAGGAATAAGCCCGAAAACCCCAGGGGGGAATTAGCGCTCTTTGGGCCTGACCCAAAACCATCATCTTCCCTCTACCCAAAATGTCGGTCTTCGATCGCCGAATCCGAAACTGCACCCTGTTGCCCAAGTGCTCCACATCTTCCCTCCGCAGGCCCCCTGCTACTGTCCTACTCGGCGAAACCAGCTCTCCAATCCGTAGGGCCCCAAAGAATGCCCAGGAAAAAGCCAAGCGAAACAAACACAGTTCCTCCCCAGACGAACACACCTCCCCCAAGGCCACCCCCAACCGCTCAAGCAAGCGGAAATCCACCGGGCGCTGGGAATCCCAGGCGCCCCCCCCCCTTCTCAACCCTTTTACTGCCTGCCGGACCACGAACGATTTTGACAATCCCCCCTGCCCCCAGCTTGAAACCAAACGCAACCCCTGACAGGAAGCGATTAACCCTCGACACAGCCACCCGCCTCACCCTGCCCTAGACAACAGCACATGGCCCAAGGCCTGTCATCATCCGAAACCATCACATCCAGCCCACTAAGAGTACGCCACAATTCCAAGAGCCTATAGGGGACCCATTCTGTAGATAAGGAGGCCCGGATTAGCCGGCCAGCTTCCCGTTGACCAAGGCCCACAAATGCGCCGGGCACGGAATACCCCCACTCGCCGCACCTGGTGCCAGCACCCGGAACCGGTCCCACTGGAAACGAGATAAAGCATCTGCTATTGAATTCTGAATCCCCGGGACATGCTCCGCCACCACCCACGCATTAAGAGCCAAACAGACGCAACACAAGTGCGCCAACAAACGTACCACAGGATGGGGACGATGCAGACAAAATGTGATGGCTTGAACCACAACAAGTTGTCGGCAAGTGGAACCGGACCTTCTTGTTCCGAATCTTGCTGCCCCAAATTTCAACCGCAACAACGATGGGGAACAACTCCAGCAATGCCAGATTGCGCACTAACCCCGCTTCCACCCATTCCTTCGGCCACCTGTCAGCGCACCAAGACCCTTGCGAGTAGGCCCCGAAGCCGGCCCCACCCGCCGCGTCCGTAAAAATGTCCACCTCGGCGTTGGAAAACAACTCCTCGATGAACAAGGACCGGCCATTGTACCACTCCAAAAACTCCCCCCACACCCGCAGATCGTCCCTACAGCTCCACCCGTTACGAACGTAATGATGAGGGGCCGCAATACCGGATGTCGCAGCCGCCAAACCTCCGCAAAAACCCTGCCATTGGCATTAATGACGGCACGCCGAAGTTAGCTTGCCCCAACAACGACCTGCAGCTCTTCGCAAAGAATTTCTACGCAAACGAACTATGCCCTCCGAACCTCCCCCCGCAGGACTCCTGATTTTTCCGCGGCAAGATACACGGTAATGGCTTCCGTATCAATCCTGATCCTGAAAATTCAACCTCGTGCAGGGCCCTCGTACTTGACAGGGGGCCAGCGGGCCCCCAAAACGTTCCGCCACCCACTGCATCGTCCACAATTAAAAGTTCACAAACGTCTTCTGACCCCCAGGACCAATGCACAATAAATCACCAAATAATGGTACATGGACCCGAAGGGTAATCCCGCCACATCCCGCCCTCCCCCCCCCGAACCACCCATTCCAGAAAAGAACTAAATGCCTCGAAGTAGGCACATGAAATTGAACAGCCCATGGGCAAACAACGATCAACAAAAAACGCGCCCTCCCAAAAACATCCCAACAACCGGACGCTCTCGGCATGAACCGGCAAGAGGCGAAAAGCCGCTTCTATATCGGTTTTTGCCAGCAACGCCCCCGGACCATATCTACGCACCCACAGGAGAGCCGTGTCAAACGAAGTATACGCAACGGAACAGAGCTCCGGATCTATCCCATCGTTGACCGACTGCCCCCGCGGAAAAGAAAGGTGATGTATCAGGCGAAACTTGTTGGGCTCCTTCTTGGGAACCACCCCCAACGGTGAAACAATTAAATCAGGAGCCGGAGGCTCCACAAAAGGACCCGCCATCCACCCCAAACATACTTCCTTCTCCAATTTCGCTGATAAACCACCTACTTTGTGTTCCATAGCCCAAAACGGCAATGTTCTTTGTGAAAAAGGGGACCAGTGCTCCGTCAGGAGCCTGGATTTGGAAGCCATCATATAAACCCAAAAAAACTCAACAACTCCGCCGCCCCTTTTATCCGGATACCATGTCGAGATACTCCCTGCATCCTTTCCAGTTTCACGGGGTCAGACCCCTGCCCACGAAACCCTTCCACATTCGAACCTTGCCTTTTTTGGGGCATAGTGACAAAACCCATGGGACCCGGCGTTACACCCCTGAGCAGATGTGCTTGAAACGACATCCGCCCCAAACTTGCAGTGACCCTCGGTTTAAAGTGCCAGCAGGAGACCCAACTTCTGCCACCCTGAAGCGCGGGGGGGCGGGCGGGGGAGGAGGACCCGATAGGGGCACCCTCCGGCGTGGTCCGGATCCGCCGGCCCACCTGAAAGGACTGCCGTACGTTAAAGGGGCAAATGATCTAGCCAAAGCCCAATGTCCATTGTGATCCCTGCGTATGGAAGGCCGCACGCCTTCCGCTGCCGGATTGCCTCATGCTACGGAGCAAGCCTCGCCCCCGCAAACCCTATGAGCTTCCCGTTATGGCGTTCCAATTAACAAAAGCGCGGGAACGGAACAGTTCTCTGGCGCCTTTTCCACAATTACACTCGCAAATCGCAAAAGGCCTGCATTCAGTTAGAGAATTGTCTGCGGTATTCAATCGCCATCTCCGCTCTTTTCCTCCTCCTCCTTTTGCTCTCTGTCCCTCTTTCCCTTATCCAGGTTAAACTTCTCTAAGGGAGAAGGGAGAAAACTCTCGACGTTATTCATACCTTCCAGATTTTCTCCTTTAACTTCTCTCTTTATTGGGCTCCACGTGGGCCCTCAAAGCAACTGTAAACTTCGCCTTTTGCCTTATCGTCCATCGGACCCCAATCCCCTTGCCTATTTTCAGTGTGAACTGATACCGTGGTACCCCGCACCGCCGAAGCCTGGAACTCAGTCCCAGTCACCGCATCGGCCGGCCCCGCCCCCGCTGATAATGCAGGACCCCAAGCCCCCACGGGGGGGCGTGCGCCCCGCCCCCCCTGCCCGCCCCCCAGAAAACTCCTGGGGGGCCCGGCTGAAAAAACCGGCCGCTCGCCGCTCCCCCCCCGGGGCTGACCTGGACGAAGTCCCCGGGAAACCTGCTGTCGTCCCCCTGTGACAAAAAAGATAGGAGGAAAGGGGACAGACATAGGGGTTTTATATCACCAGTGCAGGGGCTGGGGCCCCCAGCCGAAACCCGGGGATCCCAGACGCTGATCACCAAAACCCCGGAGCCCGTGGCCGGGCAGAAGACTGGATACCGAGAGGATCGGGAGCCAACGCCCTGGCAGACTAAAAAACCTTTTGCGAGAATTGCGGGGCCCTCCACCCCCCGGCGTACGACTTGTGTTTAATTCGCCAGGGCCAGCCCCCAGTGCCCGCCCCCCCCCCCTGCCCGACGCCCGCTCACAGCCCGTGATCCCTCACCGCCCCTGCAGAAATGGCCGCCCCCCCGGGCCGGCCCCTCCCCGGGCGACCCGCCCCTTTGGGAAATAACCGCTCCCCGGGAGGCGCCGCAGACCCCCCAACCACTGCGGAGCGGGCCTGCCCCCCTCCGTGAGCAGTGCGCCGGGAACCGGTTCCTCCCCCCCCGGACCCTGGGGCCACTCCACCCTGGGGGCCCCGGGCTGGAGGGCCCCCAGAGGGGCTCCTCTGTTCCCCTGACCCTTGGAGTAGTGGGATACCCGCGTCCTCCCTACGCGCCCACCGCCAGGGCGGGCGTGCTGCCCCTGCAGGGCTCCCTTCGCTCCGGGAGCCAGTCACTGCCCTGGCCGCGCAGCCCCACCCGGTCCAGAAGCCTTCTCTGCGGCCATAATGTGGAGCACCCGCGTCGGTGTGTGGTTTTCCCCTCCGGGCGCGGCTGCTTCCTGTGGACGTGCGGGAGGCTTAAAAACCCGCCCCCCGCACAACTCCCCCCCCAACCGGCTTCACGCCCCCCTCCCGCGTCTCCTTGGGATGATAAAACCCCCCCCTAAGGCCGCACTCCCCTCGCCGGGCACGTCAGCCGGGGGGTTGCGGGGGGCTCCCCCCCCTACGCTTGCTCCGGTTCCGGCCCCCGTCTTTTTCATTCATTTTAATCTTGCATTCTGTTGGTGACATTTTGGGGCTTTGGAACTAATCACCAGTTTTCCTTTGCAGGTTTTAACATCAAGGGTTTTCATAGAACCAAATTAATTTTGTTTTGAGTGAAAATTTGTATTTTAAAGTAATTGTTCTTTAAATGTGTATCCAATTGTACTAGTTTTAAGCATGCCCTAAAATACATTTTCTTAGCCCAGCATATAAAGATCTCATATAGTAATCTCCTCCTTCACTCACACACATTCCTGGCACTCCATACACTCATATGCACTTATCTGTATATACAGTGGGAAAAATTAGTTTTTTGATACGCTGTGGATTTTGCAAGTTTTCCCACCTACCAGCGACCTGAGGAGCTGATGCATCCCATACAAGAGGGGAGATCTCAGAATACGTAGGACATTGTTAATGGACATATATTGCAAAGTGACTTGTTTTTGCAAGTCTTTAAAAAAAAAGCAATTTTGGGAGTGAGACAACCCTTTAAGATAACACTTTTTAAGCATCCAGTTAATCGCTTTTTGCGTGCAAGAAGGGGTTAAATTTGCATCTCACCTTCCAATTGTTGTATATACAGTGTTCAATGAGTGCTGTATATATAAATTAACAGGAAGCCGGGAGGTTTCCTGCTTAAAGCCCTGGGCAGTCACATGACCGCCGGGGCTTGTTAACTGCAGGAGCTCCGGGGTTTTATCACACCCAAGTCAGCTCTTCTTCATTCTGAGATCTGCATTTCTTCTGTAATGGGAGCTAATATGTCAGCCCCAGTTTGGGGAATCAGCCCAAAAAAAAAAAAAAGAAAAAGCCTTAAAACTTTGCTATTCTGTATGTATGTATTATATATAATATTTAAATATAATTTATTATATATATTATAATACACAAACACACGTCCATGTTAAAGGAGTTGTTAAAAAAAAATTTTTTCAGGCCTTTTGCTGTAAAAAAATTGAAAAAAACCTCTTATTTTTATTATTTTCACTAAGATTTTTTTTAATCCAATGTAAAACTTAAAGAAAAATAAAGCTGTATATATCACGGAAAGAAAAGACAAAAAATGAGTAAAATAACCAAAGGCGAGAAAGTGTGATCGCGCTCAACCTGCGTGCACTAAAGAAAATGAAAATGTGCTTGGTCAGGAATGGGGAGGTTAAATGACCAAGTCAAGTCATGGATCAGAACTTACCTACCTGCAAAGGAGCATAACACAACCATTTGTCTACACAGGCTATGTCTACCCGACTATGTTAAATGTCCGTTTTTAACCCGGGGTGGGTGGGAAACGCCATATGGCGGTCCTTAGGCCCACCGCGGGCACAGATGGTTATACACACGGTGGGTAGCCAAAGTGCAGGGCTGGATAGCCGGACACTGGAGACGGATGATGTAGCAGTAAAACGGAAGACAGAATCCCAGATAGGTAACAGAGTTATTCAGCAGCAGGGAGAAACTGAAGGACAGTACATCAGGAAACAGCAGGGAGCACGGGTGTGCTGGGGCAGCGCAGGGTTAATGGGAGAAACTCAGGAACACTGGAAACCAGGGGGTTAACTCAGCAGGAGCTTCAGCAACAGAGGTCTAGCTCTAGGGAAGAACACCAACAAACTGACCCAGAGTAAAGGGAGGAAGTTCCTTATGAATGCAAAGGTCACATGGCTGGACATAGGAAGGCCATCTCTTTAAATATCAGAAGGCTGGCGCGCGCATGCCCTAGGAGGTGTGTACACCCGCCGGGGAAGCCACATCGGATGGATACGCGTGGGATCGTGGCCAGGTGAGTAGCGCTGAGTAGCAGGGGACACAGGAGCAGGTACAAAGCATAACGATACAGCCACTGTGAGCCCCGAAGAGGGAGCCACAGCGGACCCAGAAACAGGGGCACGGGCACGTCCACGGTCCAAGCTACGGCTGCGGCGTGATCCTTGACACGTCATCGGAAATTCAACAGTATTTTAGCACTGCAGGTTTGCGCCAAAAACCCTGGTCGGTTTTCAGATTTCGGCCAGCCCAGTACATAGAGGAGTACTAGAATCCACTGGGAGATAGAACATGTAGGGTACAGATTTTCTATTGAGGTCTATGGGGCACTGGTTACAGTCTGATTTTTGTGGATTCTAAATACTGAATCCGTTTAAAAATCCAATGAAAAATCAGTGCCGTGTACACAAGGCCTTAGGGGCCGTTCACACGGCTTATTCTGTAACTGATTCCAGCCGTACTGCGTGCCGGATTTCATAGTTTCATAGTTTGTAAGGCCGAAAAAAGACGAGACGTCCATCCAGTTCAGCCTGTTGTGCTAAGGTGTTGATCCAGAGGAAGGCAAAAAACCCCAATGAGGTAGAAGCCAATTGTCCTCATTTTAGGGAAAAATTCCTTCCCGACTCCAATCTGGCAATCGGAAAAATCCCTGGATCAATGACCCCTCTCCAGAATCCTGTACATAATTTTTTATTATTTGCTCCAAAATGCATCCCAAAACCCTTTTTGAACTTTGTTAGTGAATTCCCCCATGAAAACCCCCCTTTCGGGCAGAGAGTTCCACATCTCACTGCTTTACAGTAAAAAACCCCCTTTTTCAAATTTTTAAATGTAAAAAAACTTTCTTTCCTCAAAAATGAAGAGGTGCCCCCTTGTTCAAGTTACAGCTCTGGTTAAAAAAAACTTGGGAAGTTCTTTTATTTTGGGCCCCTTTGATGTATTTAAACTTATTTATTATGTCCCCCCCAAAACCGTTTTTTTTCTCTAAAAAATTTTAAATCCCTAATCTTGCTAATCTTTCTGGGCTGTATTCCACCCAGTCCTTTTTATTTTTTTTTGCCGGGTGCCCAAAACTGTACACAATATTCCATGTGGGCTAACCAGTGCCTTTTTAAAAATGGGAAAATTAATTTTTCTAATATGTGCCTCTTTGCCCCTTTTAATGCACCCCATGACCCTTTTTCCTTGGAAGCTGTTGTCTAAACCCGGTTTCCAAAATTTAATTTTACTTTTCCCCCGGTTTCCCAAGTCCTTCTCCATGCACTTTTCCCCAGCCTTTTTCCATTTAAATGTAGTAAAAGTTTGGGATTTTTCCTCCCCATTTGAATAACCTTGCTTTTGTCTGTTTTAAAAACCCATCGCCTTTTCCCCCCCCGGCCTCCAACTTACCCCAGTCCCCTTTGAAAAAACCCAAAAATTTTCCCCTTTCCAAAAGGGTGTTGATTCTTTACAGAGTTTTGTTCGTTTCCCCCAAAGATAAAAATTTTTCTGTGAAATTTCCTGTGTAAATCATTAAAAAAAAATGTTTAAAGGGGGATGGGGCCCCAAAAATGCCCCCTTGTGGTACCCCACAAAAAAACAGCGTTCCTTTTGGGATTTATGCACCTTTAATTCTACCCTTTGTTTTCTATCAGTGAGCCAGTTGCTTACCTACTTGCACACTTTTTTCCCCCAGTCCAAGCATTACATTTGATTTAAAAACCCCTTTTATGGGGGCACCGTTTTCAAATGCTTTAGAAAAATCTAGTTAATGAAAATCCAGGGGCCTAAACCCCGATCCATTTGGAAAGACTTCCTCATAGAAGCGGTTGAATTACCCTGAAAGGACCGATCCTTCTTAAAACCCTTGCGGGGAAACGTCGTTAAAATTTTTATTTTCAGTGAGTTTACTCCAGGTTGGCATCTCGGGAGAAAAACCTTAAAACATTTTACCTACAACAGGGTAAAAAATTCCCGGCCCAAAGTTTCCTGGATCACTTTTTGCCCCCTTTTTTAAAATTTTGGGCCCCTTTTTTTGCTATGCCCCAAACCCTTTTTGGGAATCCCCCGTTTTTGACATTTCCATAAATTTTTAAGAATGGGGGCCCTATCTATGACTTTCATTTTAAACTCCCTTAAACACGTGGGTGTTTGCCATCGGGTCCTGGTGTTTTGGTCTTTTTTAATTTTTCCCTTAAGATGGAGCTGCACTTCTTCTTGGGTAAAGAAAAGGGAAATTTTTTAAGTTGGGGTTTACCTAATCTCTCTGTTCCCGGGAAGTCATCCTCCTCGGTAAATACAGTGGAGAAAAAAGTGTTTTTTAGGTTTGCTTTTTTTAAAGCCCTTTACTGTTTTCTCCCTCTTTTTTTTTTCAAAGGGCCCAAAACATTTTCTTTTTTAAAATTTTTTTACAATTTATATATTTTAAAAAATTTTTTGGGGGTTTAAATTTTTATTTTCTATGGCAAAGCGTCTTTCCATTTTCCACTTTGTTCCTTTATTTTTTATTTTACACATTTTTTCCCTATAGCTTTTAAATGGCCTCTTCCTACCCCCCCGTTTTAGTGGGGTAAAACCCCCTTTTTTTTTGTTTTTTATTCTTTTTACACCCCTTTTGATCCTTTTTGGGGTTTTTCCTGTTTCTAATTATTTTTTTTTCCATAAGGTTTGTACCTCTCCAGTGGTAGCCTAGGATTTTTTAAAAAAAAACCCCCCATTTTTTTTTTTAGTTCTCCCTTTAAAAAACATTGCCCCCAGTCAATAGGGTTTTTAAGGGCCTCCCAAAGCAGTTTAAAAATTAGCCTTCCAAAAAATTCAGTTTTTTTGGGGCTCCTTGACAAAAAAACTCTTTTGAAGGTTAAACGGAAATTTTTTTTATTATGGTCACTATTTCCCGGTGCCCCCCCAACCTAACCTTTTTTAATCTGTCAGGTCTATTAGTCAATTTTTAAATCTAGGGGGCCCTTTCCTCTATGGGTTTTTTTTGCCCTTTTTGGAAAAGGGTAATTTTCATTAGTTTTTGAAAAAAACCTTTTCCTTTGTGAGAGCTACGGGTTTTTCGTTTTCCCCTTTTGAGTCGGATAGTTAAAGTCCCCCCCAAAAATTAAAAACCTCTTTTCTGATTACCCCCTCATCTATTTCCCTGGGGAGTTTATTTTCTATGGGTTCTGTTAAAACCGGGGTTAAGCAGCCCCCTTTTAGTATTTTTATATTTTTATTGTTCCCCCCTTTGGTTTTTTTACCCAAAAGGATTCCACTTTTTTCTTTTACCTGTACCTATTCTTCCCGCGTTTTTGGCTTCAGACAGGATTTTTCATAGAGCAGACACCCCCCCTTTCCCGGTTTTTTAGATCCTTTCTAAATAACTGTAATCCTGTAATTTTAACGCCCAGTGTGGGCCTTGGGTCCAGCCATGTCTTTTCTTTTTCCCCACTTTGTCCTTTTTTTTCTTCAGCTTTAGTAATTTTTGTTCATTTATTTTTTTGGGTTTTCGGGATTTCCTGGCTTTGGGTTTTTGCATCAATTTAAAAAATTTTCCCAGTTTTTTTCCTTTCCCCCTTGATTTTTTTTAACTATTGTACACCCCCTCTCTCCACTCCACCCCCTGATTTATTACAAAACCCCAGTCCTTTCTTCCTATTTGCACGCAAAAATTGTAGTTTAAACCCCCCCCCAGTCCCTAGTTTTTAAAAATTCCTCTAACTTCCCCGGCCATTTTGTCTCCCAATACAGTTCAACCCCCCCCATTTAGGTGCACCCCCTCCCAGCATAGGCCTGTAGCCCAAAAATAGAAGTCAGCCCCCCTTTTTCCAAAAACTCAAATCAATTTTTTTCCAACACCAATTTTTGAGGCCCCTTATTCACCTTTTTTAAACTCCCTCTGCCCCCTTTTGGTGTGGCCCCGTGGAAAAGGTAATTTTTTCTGGAAAATTTTTACTCTGGAGGTTCCCTTTCTTGAGCTTTTTTGGGCCCAAATGCCTGAAAAACATTTTTAAAAGGAAAAATCCTCCTTTCCTCTAACTTTGTCATTGGTGCCAATGTGGACCATGACCCCTGGATTCTCACCGGGGCCCCCCCCAGCGTCTGTTTAACCCCATCCGCGAATATGTCGAACCCGGGCCCCAGGTTTAAAAAAATACTGTTCGACCCATCCGGTCCCTTTTTGGCAGATTTCCCTGTCGTCCCCAATTTTGGAGTCCCCAACAAATAGCACCTGGCTACCCCACCCGCACTCCTATTCCCCATCTTTTTCTGGAGCAGGGCAGGGGGGTGCTTGTTTTTTTCAGCCCAAAGCTTTTTTTGAGCGGGGAAACCCCCTCATTTTGCCAATTTTTGCAAATTTTTTTGGGGGGTACCAAATCGGCTTTGCCCTTTCCCAAAACTCTTCCCCTTTTACCCTTCTTTCTACTGTTACCCCACTGCTGCCTCTTTTTCCTTTTTACCTCCATGGGAAACCCCCCCCCAAAACATACACCTCGAGTGATTGCTCAAAGGGGCATCAAACTCGCTTCCAAGTTTTGGGAAAGGGGGCTCAGTGTGCCCCTTGCTCATTTAAATCCAGGGTCCGGGCTTTTTAAAAAATTCAGTGTGCACCATCTTGCCAGCCCGTTTTGCCCCCTCGAAACTGTTTTCCCCAAGGTGGCATTTCTTTTCACAGGTTGTCCAAATGGACAGCTTTTTCAAAATGGGGGGCCCCTGGGGATGTTTAAACCCCCAAAAATATAGAATTTCAATTATTTAAAAAATAAGCGATACAATACTGTTTCCCCCCTTAAAAAATCCCCAAAAACTAAAGTCTCTCAAACTTAAGTTTCCCCCCACTTTTAAAAAAAAAACACTTTTTAAAGGGAAAACCACTCGCAGACTCGTTCACTTTCAAAAAAATTTAGCTTTAAACCCTTTTCCCCCCACTCTGTTTGGCTGTGCTGCAAAACCCCCTTTCAGGAGCCCAAAGGCTCTCTTTCAGGGGCCCAAAAGGCTGCATTAAAAAGGCTGGGGAAACCGTTTGTCATTATGGTTTAAAAAAGAACTATGGGTTTCCCTCCTTCCCCTCCCCCGCTCGGGGAATACGCCGCGGGGGGGGGGAAAGTGGGGCAAAGTCAATTATTTTTTGGCCCTGTACGGCCCCTGAAAAAATAGTTGTTCCCAAAGGGGGCCCGGTGAGCGGCGGTTCCCCCGCCCTGCCCCCCCTGCCGGGAGCTGGCGTTTTTGCGGGGGGGGAAAAACCGTCCCTGCAATTAAAGTCGGGAATAAGCCGGTGAACTTTTTGGGCCCTTTCAAAGGGGAAAAATAAATCCCAGAGAGAAGAATCCCGCCAACATGAATCCAGCTGGCACCACAAAAACTGACACATTTCTGAAGCCAGGCAGTAGTACAGATGACTCATGCACATTAGTCAATTATTTATGATTAAACAAAGGAAGAAAACCAGGTGTTACGGCAATCTATTCTTAAACATACAAATACAAGTTATCTTCTTAACCCCTCAAGATCAGTAGTATCAGACACTACAAGATGTGACAGTGTCAGGAAAGAAGAGGAAATCTGTTGTATTCTTTTTCCCATAGACGTTTTTCCCTACACAGCAATGTTAAAGGGAATGTGTCATCAAAAAATGACTTATTGTTTAACTCACATTTTTATGTTAAAAACATTTTGTAGGAATTTTTGGTTATGTTTTTTTTAATTTTCCAGATCACTTTCAGTATTTTTTTTTTTATAATTCTTAAGTCCTGTAGTTTTCACTTTGGCCACTAAGCTTAATAATTGTCTGACACTTCCTGTTCTGTTTAGAGAGCTGTTCAGCAGTGTGCTCTCAATATCAGTAAAAGCGAGGATCACACTGAAAGGAGACACCATTGTGTACAGATAACACAGAATCCACCAGTTTCACAAGAAGAGAGTCACAGCTCCCCCCTTCCTTCCCTTCACAGTGAAAACTCTTCCTATACAAAGTTCTGTGGGGACAGCAATTCTGTCTTAAGAATCCTATGGGCATGAAGTGCTGTAAAGTATCTCTCTGAACTGCTGTTTAACGCAGTGCAAGCAAAAATGTGTTATGGGGGTCGAGCGGGGCTTCCGCTGCCCCTCCGCGGACCGTCACCCTGCTCGCCAGGGGGTCGGCGTGGCGGCTGCGGCTGCGCCCCTTGCGACCATCCTTGCTGTGTGCCCGGCCCGGCGCTTGTGTCCCTTACCCGTCCGCGCTCCTATCCGTGAACGCCGCTCACGGCCGCCGGTGCGCGTTGACCGCTGCTAGGCGTTGCCCGCGCTGCCACTTCTCTAAAATTTAAAGGGCCAGCGTCCACGATAATTGGTCTATTGTCGGGCGCTAGGTTCTATTTAAGGTATTCCGCCCCCAGCACTTCCTCTGCCAGTCTGTTGGGTGTGTGGTTTGGTGCGTTTATAGAGTATTGGAGTTCCGTCTTGATTACCCGTGTCCAGTCCGCTTGCTTACGTTTCCTGACCTTGCCTGTTTGCCGCCTGCCTGACCGTCTGCCCGTCTCTGACTTACGAACCTCTGCGCCTGTGCCCTGACCTCCTGCCTTGTCCCTAGATACGCCTCTGGATTACGTTTCTGTACCTCGCTTTGTACCCGGCCGCCATCGCAAGCAAGGTCACGTAAGGGGGTATAATGACCTGGTAGCCTCACGCCGCAGCAAGTCCATCCCGCTTTTGACGGCCGGCTCTGGTGAAAACTGGGGGCTTACTTAGATCCGTTCCCTGGCGGGCTTACTATCATCCTTGCATTGGCCCGCGGGATCCACTCCTCCGTTACAGTACAGACTGGCCATGGATTCCACCCGGGTACTCTGCCTGATCTTCCGGTGATGTCACTACTAGCTGTCGTTTTTTTCACAACAAGCAGCAGCCAACGCATCGACAGCTAGCGGCCATGAGGCAGAACCTTGCAACCCGCTGCCTCCACCGGGCTGCCGCCTCTTGCCAACCTGTATCCGTTTGCTCCGGCATCCATTGCTTTACCTGCTCCGGTCTTCGGGACCTCCATGCATCTGCCACTCCCTCTTCGCTACGATGGAGACCCAAGAAGTGCCGAGGGTTCATCAGCCAGTGCTCCATCCACCCTCGAGATGATGGGGCACCAATTCCCTACAGAGCGAGCCAAGATGCCTTCCATAATCAGTTTCTTGTCTGGGATGAAGCTTGGCTTGGGCTACGCCACTATGGGAGTTCGAGGGGAATCCTCTGGACGGCGGACCTCCAAAAACCTTCCTTCGGGGGGTTACCTGCACTGTCTTCGAGAACAGGCCGTTATTCCTCCGGCTGCCGCAGCCTGCTCAGCTTCGTCAAGGCGACACCACGGTCGGTCAGTATGCGAGTTGCAGTTTCGCACTCTCGTTCGGAGCTGGACTGGAATAACGAAGCGTTGGGATGGCGACATTTTGCAAGGCTCTCTCGGGGGCGAATCAAGGTATGAGGCTCTGTGCGCCTCGGGAGTCTACCAAGCTGCTCTGATGACCCTAATCCATTTAGCCACCCGAGTGGGATTATACGCTTCGCTGAAGGCAACAAGAGCTCCACCTTCAACGGGGAAAACCGTCCTTCCGTCACGCCGTTTCCCCCGTTTGGCTCAAAGTTCCAGCGGTCACCTCTTCCTCCACCGATGGTCTCTGAGAAGAACCTATGCTGGTCAGAGAGCACACCTGTCCAGAAAAGGAACGTTCTCAGCTGTGCTTCTATTTGTGGCGGTTATGGCAATTTCATGGGTGACTGTCCTGGTGCGCCCGGGAAACTTCCGCACATAGGGACTCGTAGGGGAGGCGACCCTAGGTCGGGTCAAGAAACGGCCTCTCCCCTCTGTCCATGCCCGTATTTATAGGTGCTTTATCCGGACAGCACCTTTCAGGCAAACCGCCTTTATTGACTCTGGTCGGCCAGAAACTTCATAAGCCACAGAAACTTGTGACCAGAGTTTCGTCTCCCTGTTGATTCCGATGCAGAATATATGTTCTCTCCCTCGGTCAGTGGCGAAATGCCTTAAGGACGGCTATCCGCTTCCCGTACGGCCCCCCTCTTCTTGCAAATATTGGGGCCCTTCACAAGGGGGGAAAAAAAAAAAAGCTGCAACTTCTTGTCCGCCTCGGTCCTCTTCGGGAAATCCTTCTGGGTTACCATGGCTGAAGGATTCATATCCGACTTGGATTGTGAGCACAGGTGAAGTCTTGCGTTGGGTAGGGTTCGCGTGTCTCTCCGTTGCCTGTCTAAACCGCAACTCGCTCCTCAGGTTCTGTTCTCCCTGAAAGTTTGACCAAGCCGTCCTCCAGGTCTCTACATATGATTATATTGGACTTTGCTGATGGTCTTTTTGGAGAGAAGAGACAGGCCGAAACGCTTCCTCCACTCACTGGCCTTATGACTGTCCATTGAACTGCAACCTGGCGGTACTCCTCCAGAGGCCGGGTGTACCCTCTCTCCGTCCCGGCTCGATGTTCTTGAGTTACATCAAGGAGAACCTCCGCAAAGGATTCATCAGTAAGTCCTCGTCTCCGGGGGGGGGGGCAGGAAGAGCGGGTGCCGGGCTTCTTCTTCGTGGAGAAAAAAGGACGGGTCTCTCCTGCCCTGCATCGATTATAGGGGCCTTGAATTAAAATTACCATTAAAGAACCGCTTACCCTTTGCCCTTGATCTTCTGAAACTCTTTGACCGCTGCGTGGGGCAAAAAATTTCTTCAAACTGGATCTACGTGGGGCCTACAATTTAATCTGCATTAGGGGAAGGGATGAAGGGGAAAACGGCTTTAATCGCGGGACGGCCATTTTAGAGTATTGGTTATGCCTTTCGGTGCTCTGCAACGGCCCCGGCAGTTATTTTAAGTACTTTTGTCAATGAGATCTTTCGGGACCTACTCTATGTCTGTGGTGATCGTTTTCTACTTGGACGTATTCTCATCTTCTCCCCCGCATCTCGAAGACTCTATCGCCACCTTGTCCCGCCAGGTCCTCAGGCGACTCCGCACTCATCAGTCTTTGCCAAACCCGAGAAGTGCCTCTCGAACGTGCCAGCTTACCCTTCTTAGGGTACATCGTCTCAGAAAGGTCTCCGGTTGGATCCGTTCAAACTTTCTGCGGTGTGGTGATGGCAGTGGCCACAACGGTGGGCTTCTGGGGCCATTCAACGTTTTGTGGGATTTGCCAACTGATTATATAAATTTATCCCTCCACTTCTCTACACTCGTGTTCTCCCTTGGTGGTCCCTAACCAGGAAGAACGGCAATCCCAAATCCTGGGCCCCAGAGGCCAAGAAGCCTTCAACCGGCTCAAGGACCTGCATTTGCTCGGCTCCGGTCCTGTCTCGCCCAGACCCACCGCCCTTTTATTCTGGAAGTGGATGCTTCTTCTTGTTGGTGCCGGTGCTGTCCTCCTGCAGGAAATCCTCCTCTGGAAAACATACATTACCTGTGGTTTTTTTCTCAAGACATTCTCTCTGCCGAGAAGAAACTATACCATAGTGTGATCGTGAATTACTGGCCATAAAGATGGCTCTAGAAGAATGGCGTCATCTGCTGGAGGGGTGCTCACCACCCCCTATTGACATTTTACAGACCACAAGAACCTTCCTGTATCTTCTAGTCAGCTCAACGCACTGAACCCCGGCAAGCCAGGTGGTCACTTGCTTTGCCCCGTTTGACATTCCGCCTACCATTTCGGGCGGTCCCGAGAAAATAACGTTCAGTAGTGGATGCTCCTATTCGCTCATCGGATATACGGTGTGGGCTTGAAGCCTCCTCCCCGCACACTGTCCCCAGGAGCGGCTACGTCACGGCTGCCCCGATGGACCTCAACACCTACCCCCGGAAGACGTATGTGCGGCATGCTTCGCCCTATAGAATCCTGAGTGGGGGACACTCCTTCTCGTAAGGCTGGGCACCAGGAGTCCAGTAGGTCGCTTCAATTGTCTCGATATGTACTGGTGGCACCTAATCTTGCTCAGATGTCAGGGACTTTGTTTCTAGTCAGCTCCTCTGTGCCCGTAATAGGGTTGCCTCGCCGCAAACCTCGGGCCTTCTTTCAGCCCTCCCTTGTGCCGGAAAAAACACCGGACCATGTAGCATGGACTCGTTACTGATCTCCCGACTCTGCATCTGGAAACAGGTCATTGGGTTGTAACGACTCTGGTTTTACCAAGATGGCCCACTTTATCCCCTGCCTGGGGTTACCCTCTGCCCCCAGCTGGCCCAACTTTTTTTTCAGTCACGTTTTCCCGTGTCGCACGCTGTCTCCCTTTAGACATTATTTTCTCTGACAGGGAGTCCAGTTTATTTGCTCTAGGATTTTGGCAGGGCTTTGTCGTGCTCAATTGAGGTTTCAACTATACTTCTCTTTGAGTACCACTCCCCAGGACTATGGGCAGGTCGTGATGAGGGTGTTCAAACCAGGTGTTGGGTACTACTGCTGGCATTTTGTGTATCTGCTCGTCAAGATAACTGGTCTGATCTTCTCCCCTGGACAGAGTTTCTTAGAATTCTTCTAAGATTCGGGATCGCTGGGGCCTCCCCGATTTTTGTTGTCTTTGGGTTACATTCCCCCGCCGCCTCTCCCCCTAGCTACTCATGTCATGTCCGGGCTGTGGAATAGACCCAAGGTAAGGGAACATCAAGGCGCTCTGGCAGATCACACGGACAGGCCCTGCTACGGGCTTCTGCTCGCACCAAGGTTAGGCCGACATGTACCGTAGGTCCCCGCCCTATTTGAGGCCGGGCAATAGGGTTTGGTTCTGTTCACAGACCAAATAATATGTCGCTTTAAGGTGCCTAGTTACACAGTTAGTGACCTAAAATACGTGGGCCGTTCGAGGTACTGCACGACTTAACCCAAGTGTCCTACAAGCTCCGCTTGCCTCCTACAACCTGCGCATCCTGCCGAACGCCCTGTTCCATGTCTATCGTGTCGCTCAAGCACGGTGTACTGATATGTTCATCCGGGGGGCTGGCGGTCTCGCCTACTCCTGTGGCCCAACTCTGATACATCCTTGAGGTCAAGGAGGTGCTGGCAAGAAGACAGTGGTGACGGGGGAAGCGGTTCTTTTCTCGTTGACTGGAAGGTGAGTTCGGGCCCGTGAGGGAGCGGTCGTGGGGAAGGAACCGGAGGCAGACCCTGTCGCTCCTGACCCTCCTCCTCTAGGTTTCAAAAAAATGAAGGGGGAGACTAAGGGCGGGCTGTACTGTCCACGGGGGGTTCGCACGGGGCTCCGCTGCCCCTGCGACCGTCACCCTGCTCGCAGAGTCGGCGCGGGCGGCTGCGGGGCTGACCGCGGACCATCCCTCTCGTGTCCCCGGCACACGGCGCCGGTTACCTTACCCATCGGCTGCCTCGTGAACGCAGCTCCCGGCCACCGTGCGTGTGACCGCTGCTCTAGGCGCGCGCGCCAACTTCTCTAAATTTAAAGGGCCAGCGTCCCGTTAATTGGTTTTTGTCGGGCGCTGGTTTCTATTTAAGTGTATCCGCCCCCAGCACTTCCTGCCAGTTTGTTTTTATGTGTTTTTTTGGTGCATTTAGAGGTATTCAGAGGTTTCAGTCTTGATAACCCGATGTACCAGTAAGCTTGCCTTCGTTTCCTGACTTTGCCTGTTTGCGCCTGCCTTGACCGCGTCTGCCCGTCTTCTGACTACGAACCTCTGCCGCCTGCCTGACTCCCTCCTGCTGTCCCCGACTACGCCTCTGGATTATCGTTTTCTGTACCTCACTGTACCCGGGAGATGCTGGCCGCCATCGCAAGCAAGTCACTATACGGGGTAACGAACCTGGTTGCCACGCCGCAGCAAGTCCATCACTTTGCGGAGGGCTCTGGTAAAAAACCGGGGGCATACTTAGATTCCGTTTCCTGGCGTGGCTTAGCTATCATTGCTTGCGTTGGCCCCGCGGATCCACTCCTCCGTTACAAAGTCTTCCCCACAATCATATATAGACGGCCGAATAGAGACATCTACAATCAGGAAATAAAGAAACGCGCGAGAGAAAAGCATATGGGATCAGGGCTTGATTTTATAGTAAAAAAAAAATAATAAATTGGCGGCATTTCCCTTTACAAATGTAGGACGGCCAAAGCTTTTTAACATTCCTGGACCGCAGTTTTTTGCGCAGATTTGCACTAAAAACCATGGTCGGTTTACAAATTTGCCGTTGGCCCCTATACATTGAATGTACGGCAATCCAACAGCAATCCTGCAGAAGATCCGACCGGTTTGAAAACACACTGGAAAAAAATCTGTGCTGTGTAGACTATAGCATGGACTTTTCATTGCAGTTTACACAGCACTGGGTACAGTTGGATTTTCAGCGGATTCAAAATACTGATCTGCCGAAAATCCAACGAGAATCCAGTGCTGTGTAGAAATCAGAGATTTCCCCTGATTAATCAATTCCTGACCAAGCCGTTTTCCCCTCCCTTCCTTACCAGGCACACTTTCATATTCTTTAGTACAAGGAGGTTTAAACATTATAACACTTTCTTGCACTCGGTTATTCTACTAAATTTTTTTTGCCTTCCTATGTGATATGTTAATTTTTATGTAATTTTTGCATTCGATTTTTTTTAATAATAAGGAAAATTGTAAAAAAAAAAATAATAATTTAACCCATGTGACTAGTTTCCTCATGCAGGAGTCTTGAAGCCGTCATCACCAACAAAGGCTTTTGTATGACGTATTAAATACATCTCAGTAAACGCATTCAATACTTTTTTCCCTGTTATGTCCATTTGCTCATTATTACACATAATTTATGGACATCTGTGGTTTGATTTCTTTCACTGTGTGGATTGGATGGGTTGTTACCGACATCTGGTGAGAATTTCATGCCAATAGCACCTTTAGATTTACTTAGAAAATTGGTGAGGTGGTCAATATCTATTTCAACTGCTATATTTCTTAAAGGGTGTAATTTCCAATATTGGGTCTTTTTAGGGGTGCTTATTAAAGGGGTTGTCTCACTACAAGGATTGCTTTTTATGTTCAAGATTCTTGCAAAAAGACAACACAGTCACTTTGGCAATATGATGTCAATTAACAGTATCTACTTAACTAGTATATCCCCTCTTGTATGGGCTGCATCAGCTCCTCAGGTCGTTATAGTTACCAGACCTGTTTACTCTCTCTTTGATAGGTGTTGCCAGTGCTGGTTGTGCTATAGCTACAGAGACTGGCTTCTACTGCAGCCTAGAATAAGCCTCAAGTAAACAACGCCCTGAATTCAAAGAGAAACCAAGACAACAGGACGAATCAATGTAGTGAGACAACCCTTTTAAGTTTTAGCACCTTATGATGTCTACAAACCTGTAATGGCATCTAAAAAATATCCTAATGAAAAATAGACATCAAAGTCCAACAGTTGCTACTCCTTTTCTGAGGCTTGTGGTTGAGTCAAACAGTGCACTAGGGCCAAATATGGGATATCTCTAAAAAGAATCGGGAGAATCAATGTTAAGTTGCATTTCCCTGGTAACATCTACTGTTTTCCAGTGAGTAATGGATAAGAAAATCATTGAAATAGTGGATTAAAACTGGATTAAAAATCCTTAACGCTGTTTTGAATACTTTTAGGGCATGTCCCCACTGCACAGGTTTGCGGCCGCTTTTTCAGACGGTTTGCGGTTTTGCAGACCGTCGGAAAAACCGGCGGGTAAACGAACACACCGGGGGCCTATGGAAATCCAGTGAAGCAGTCCCCACTGCACGGGTTTTCCGGGCCGGCGTTTTTTCAAACCACCGGCCGGCCGCCTGAAAAACATTGTGCGTGTTCATTCTTCCGTCCGGTTTTCTCCGCTCATCGCGGAGAAAAGCCTTCCCCCCCCCGCCGTCTTGGGGACGGCACAAAAACCAGACATATACCGGTCGGTTTATCCGACAGGTATTTGTCCACTGCCATGTAAACGGGTCATAAGGGGTTTCAGCTTCTTAGATTGAGTCTTTTATGGGGGTGTCCCTTGAAAGCCACATCAGAACTGTACTGGTCCCTAAAAAATATCTGTGTTGCAAATCTGAAAATGTGAAAAATTGCTACAAGATTTATAAACTTCTTAATTTAATCAAAAATAAAAAGACGTTTAGAAAATGATGCCAACATAATGTAGGCATGTGGTAGATGCTAGTTATAAACTATTTTGTGTGGTATAACTATATGTCTTACACACAAACATTTTTAAACTTTGAAAATGGCAAATATTTCCACATTTTCATGACAATTTTTATATTTTTCACAAACAAACAAGGACTGTGTCAACCAAAAAGCACAATGTGTCACGAGAAAAAAGTGTCTGAATCACATGGATAGGTGAAACCGTTAAAAAGGTGTTCCCACAGATTTGAAAAGTGGGGCTCCATCATAGAGGTCAAAACTGGCAGCGGCAGTAGAGGGTTAAAAAAAAGGCTGTTTTTTCACAATTGTTTACTTATTTATTTTTTATAATAGCAAAAGTGCCTCTTAACTCCTTAATGACCGCCGACTTTAGACGTCGGCTGGTGCGGGTCGTTCGTCTGCAGCGACGTCTTTAGACGTCGCTGTAGACACCGGAGTTTGCGGCGCCCGGGCGCCGCAGCTTCGCTGAGTTCAGGGCTGTGCTACACAGCCCTGATCCCAGAGCATCTCCTGCGAGCACCGGGCAGTGTGGGAAACCTCCGCATCCCGGTGCTTTAACCCTTTGATTGCGGCGATGCGTTACTGCAGCGCAATGAAAGGGTTGCCCCTGCTCTGTCGGGTGATTGGAACACCCGGTGACCCGACAGAGCCCGGCGAAACAGCTGCAAAAGGGCAGCCCTGGGGACCTAGAGTGGCCCAAAGCTGTCTGTGTATTTAAGCCAGTGACCAGGACGCACTGTGTGTGTCCAGATCACTGCCTGTGTCAAAGTGACACAGATTAGAATGTATTAGTATATGAATATGCTAATTACATTACTAAGTGTTAAAAAAAAAAAAAAGTAAAACAGTTCTCCTTTTATGGGATTTTAAAAAAAAAAAATAAAAAAAAACCAGAAAAAAGTGTAAAAAATGAATAAAAAAAAAATAAAACAATAAAAATAAAATATTTAATAAAAAATAATTGTGCATATTACACACACAAAAACCCTACCCATATTAAGTATCCACACGACCGTAATAACTTGTAGAATTAATCTAACAAGTTATTAAGTGTGAAATGTGAATGGTGTAAATCAGTCATATCTGCAGTAGATGTTTACTGTAGGTGGCTCAGGGCTCCCTCTGCTACATCAGAAGACATCAGTATTACACGTGGCACAAGCCATGGCGTAGCTTCTGGGATTGTAGCAGTTGCATTTGCAAATGAGCTCCTGACCCGAAGGTGGGGAATCAGAGCTGGCTCTCAGATGGTCCGGGCTTAGTGGCTAGGATTGGAGCTAGCTACAATTGTAACCCCTAGATACTGCAGTTAATAGCAGCTGTGAGATATATGTGGTAGACAGAAGGAGAGGGCTCCCTCTGTCAACCAATGGCATAGTTGCCAACTTTTGAAAGGGGAAAAGCAGGAGAGATTGATGGACACGCCCATCTTGTTGGTGTGCCACGCCCCTTCAAAAAGCCACACCCACTCCGCCTAACTGCATAACGGCTTTAGAGGAAAGCCAGGTAGATGCCCTTATAGCCAGGTAGTAGCCTCCCATAACCAGGTAGTGCCCCTTACAGGCAGGTAGATGCCCCCTTGTAGTCAAGTAGATGCCCCCTTGTAGCCAGGTAGAGCCCCCTCTGTAGCCAGTTAGATGCCCCCTTTGTTAGCCAGGTAGATGCCCCCATTTGTTAGCCAGGTAGTGCCCCCTTTGTTAGCCAGGTAGTTCCCCCTTTGTTAGCCAGGTAGATCCACACGACCGTAATAACCTGTAGAATTAATCTAACAAGTTATTAAGTGTGAAATGTGAATGGTGTAAAAAAAATAAAATAAATAAAAATTCTGCAATTATTTATAGGCGAATTTAAACTATTCCCCCATAAAGTACAACTTGTCTCAAATAAAATGAGGCCTCATACAAATGTGTCATTAAAAAAATAAAAAAGTTACAACTGTTGAAACGCAAGGAGGCAAAAACCCCAAAAAATTTCTGGTCATTAACTACTTTTCAGGTGTTCGGCTTAAGGGGTTAAATATATTTTGTCATTGTGTCGCTTTTCCATTACAGAATTTGTGGAAGCTTCAAAATGCTACAAGATCCTACATGTTTTAGAATGTCATGGATTCCTTCATAAAGGATCTGATCCTGATGAAGGAATCTGTGATATTCTGAAACTTCATCAGGGATCTGAAAACTCATCATTGATCTAATCCTAAAGGAGACCATGACAGTCTGGCCTACGATAAAAATTACAGACCTCTCCATTCTTTGCAGGAGGTGTGGCGAGGGGACTTTAAAAGATCACATTTCTCCACCACTAAGTGTTCTGCAGCAGCTGACTTCCAAGGTAGGGGTTACCAAGTTGCTGGCTGTCAGTGAGGAAGGCCAGCAGTTTGGCAAGGGTAACAGGAGTTAATTACTCAGGTGGTAATTAGGAGAGTTGCTCTGCTGCTTGTCCAACTTAGAGGCCTGTTAAATAGCCTGTTCTTCAGTATACCAGGGGAGAGTGTGGCCAAACGGTATCGCTGCCCACATCCTCCATCATATGTAAGCGTTCACACGTGTTCGGATGCCATCTTGGACCAGCCTGGGGGACACTCTCGCTCTGGGATCGCCGCTTTGGTAAACGGAATAGCAGGTCGACACAGGATTCTCTTAAATTCAGGCCTCCGATAGCTTTATTCTTCAACACAGAAAAACATATACAGCACACAAAATAAATCCTAGGCCGTTCAGCCACTAACTAAACTACAGAGAGCCCCTCTCTAGAGTGATCTGGGTCAAATACCCAGCCCCACAAACATGTACTCACACTGTACAATATAGTCCTCGGGTCTGGCTTCTCTCAAGCCCAGGGGGGAAGGAACCCAGGATACTCTCCTGGACAAGGCCTGCACATGTCCTCCGCTTGACTGTGAGCCACACTCCCTCCTGGTATACTGAAGAACAGGCTATTTAACAGGCCTCTAAGGGTGCTTTCACACGGTGCATTTTTGGTGCGTTTTTTATGCATTTTTTCAATGCATTTTTTGTGCAGGAAGGCACAGCAATTAATGCTGTACATTGCTGCAGAAAAATCACGGTAAAATCACGGTAATTAGTGATTTTTGTGCAGCAATATACAGTATTAATTGCTGTGCCTTTCTGCACAAAAAACGCATTGAAAAAAACCATCAAAAACGCACCGTGTGAAAGCATCCTTAGTTGGACAAGCAGCTGAGCAACTCTCCTAATTACCACCTGAGTAATTAACTCCTGGGTTTCCCTTGCCAAAAATGTGACCTTCCTCACTGACAGGCAGCAACTTGGTAACCCATACCTTGGAACTCAGCTGCTGCAGAACACTTACTGGCAGAGAAATGCGATCTTGTAAGGTCGCCTCGCCACAGTGGGAAAACATGCAAAATTTCCAGTGTATCAAATACTTATTTTCCCCACTGTATATGTACTGTATATTTGGAGATCTTGCTTATATATATTTGTGGTTCATACTTTTAAACTAAAAGAGTAAAATACATCTGACAGATGGGTGCAACAGATTTTGTTCAACTGAAAGCCAAAACAAAAGAGTTATACTTTGGGAATATACATGTGCTCTCTCTTGGCAGTGCCACTGTTGATATAAATAGCTTAGGTTAGAAAGCAGGCTCAATTTAGAATTGCCATGAACTCGCAAAATGACCTGTTACATGGACGACAAGAATGCAACAGGCATTTTCTCGATTTAAAAGCTCTTCGGGAAATTTTGAGATTCAACATACCTATGAAAAAAGACTAAGTTTTTTACGGGAACACCAAAAGCAAAAACCTCGTCCATGTTTGTTTGATTAGTCTATAAAAACCCCGAACCCCCAGGTCTCCCTCTTCCTAAAACTACGTCTGCCTCTTTGGAGTGGTATAATAATAGTCTTCAAGATAACAGACTGAAATGTAAATTCCAGACATTAGAGCCAGGTTTATAGTGGAGAACACCAGTTGGCTGGATATTAAATGACAGTGAATAAGGTTTTAAAAACTTACTGCAGTGGGGAAAAGGGGAATCAAATCATATTGATGTGTTTATGTAGGTGGCTCAGGGCTCCCTCTGCTACATCAGAAGACATCATATTTTGTGGCACAAGCCATGGGGTTTCTTTTGGGGTTGAGCAGTTGCTTTGAAATGACTTACCCAAAAGGGGGGGAAAAACAGGGTGGCTCCAAGGTCCGGGTTAGTGGTGGGGTTGGAGTAGCTACAATTGTAAACCCCAGATACTGCATTAAAAGACTGTGAATTTGTGGAACAGAAGGAAGGCCTCCCTTGTCAACCCAAAGGCACAAAATGATTTCCCGAGACCATTTTCCATGGCAGTTGAGGGGTAATAATGGTCAGGGTCTATCATTAAAAAATATTTGGCCCCGCCAGAGAAAGAGTACGATAGGTTGCCCGAACAAGATAATAATACAGGGAAATGTGTATATCTCTAATTATAAAAGGTGAAGTGATGCTGATTATGGTACAAAAAAAATTTTTTTTAAAAAGGTTTACTCCTTAAGATGGGTCTGTTTTTGACGGCGGGGCATTTCAGTCATTGTTCACGACCTTTTGGTTCGCTGAGACACTGGGTTTGCGCTCCCCGGGCGAGCGGCTGGATTGGATGTAACACACCCCGATCCGCACAGCTCCCGGGGAGCCGGGGCGGGGGGGGAAAACTTGGCTCCCGGTGCTTTAAAAAACCTTTTATTGCCCCGGATTTCCCCAGCAGCGAAAACAAAGGGTTTCCCCCCTCTGTCTTTCCAACCTCCAGGACCGCAGGTCCGGGGAATGTGACATCAGTTGGGGCCTAGAGTGCCCAGAGCGCTGTGTAAAGCCCGTGATCAGGGACACGTGAGTGCCCCTTTTATGCTGTGAAAGACATGGGGTTATAAAATTTAGAAATGAATCTAATACATTACTAAGTTGTTTTTATAAAAATTTAATTTAAAAAAATTTTTTTTATATATTTTATATATATATAAAAAAAAAAAAAAGGTGAAACAGTTCTCCCTTCATGGTTTTTAAAAAAAAAAGTAAAAAAAATAAAAAGTGTAAAAAAAGAAACAAAAAAATTAAAAAGTTTGAAATAAATATTTAATAAAAATTTTTTCAAACTTTACACAAAAAAAAAGTTCACATATTGGGTATCCCCCACACCGTTTTAAACCTTAGAAACAAATCTGACAAGTTTTTAAAGGGGGTTTTGGGTCTCGTTTCAATTTTGGGTTTTTTAAATTAAAAAGTCTTTAAAAAAAAAGAAATCTTTGAATTATTTTTTCTTTTAAAAAATTCCTACTGTTTTTGAGTTATCCTGTTAGTTTAGTGCATCACTCCTAAAAATCTCTTTTGCAGAGGACCTGTTGATTGTTACTAACTGGCTGTCAGTCCGGGTTGACTCATCTGTTTCTAAATTAAAAGGTCAGAGCAAAAAACCCCCAATGCCAGTATGTTTCGTAGTGAAAGGGAAAGGGGGGGGGGGGGCTCGGGCTTCTGTTCTGTGTGGAAAAACCCCTGTTTGTGCCGTTCCCCCCTGCTCTCTACCCAGATTGGGGAGAGCAGAGGGGGGCTATCTGGGGGTCGTAAATGCGACAGCAGGAAGTGTGTTACATAATCATGATGTGTCTGTGGAGCTTTGACTTTTCCCCTAAAAAAAAATTTTCAGGGGAGAAATTTTAAAGGGTTCCCATACCCCCTCCCTGCTTGCTGTATTAGTGACAAAATTTGTTAATTATATAAACTCCTTCAAAAGCCCCCTTGTGTTGTTTTTCCCGGTTTTGTTTGTTTTCCCTTGAGATGGGATTTTTTTGTTTAAGCAGGGGGTATGGATCACTTGCACCCCCTCTGCTCCCCTATTAGCAACACAGCTTCACGCCCTTTCCCCAACATCATAGATCACCCCTCTCCTGTCCCTGGACTCTGGGGAGCGACAGTGCAGCGTTTCACGGGAAAATTCAATCTGGGAGGCACAAACAGGTTAACTTGGCAAAAAACCCCCTCGCCCTCTCCCTGCTGTATAAAGAAGGGGCTGTCTTTGTGCGAGGGGGAGGGGGGGGAAAAGGGGGAGGAGAAGAGGCAGAAAAAGAAGCACGCCCTAAATTCAAAAATCCTTTTTGCGCCAGAACATTAAATAGGTAAAAAAGGATTTGCTCACACAGGCTAATGTAAAATTTGGAATGGGAAAAAAAAAATGTAAAAAAAAAACCAAAAAATGAAAAAATTTAAAACAATTCTGCTTTTTACTGTACCCCAAAAAGGGTCCCCAAAAAACTACATTTCACCTAACTTTTCTTCAAATTTCTTTTTTTAGGTAATGTAGCAAAAAAAAAAAATGGTCAGAATTGTATTTTTTGTTCACCCAGCCTCACTAACAAGTGAATAAAAAGTCCAAACCTTTTATGTACCCCATAATGGTACCAAGGAAAACGTCAATTTATCCCACAAATAAAAGTGTCATTCTCGCAGAAAAAAAAAATTGGGTTTTTAGAACATTGTGACATAAAAGCGTGATATTTAAAAAAAATAATTTTAAAATGGCACCAGCACCCATATGTGGCACTCATGGCACCAGTGCCCATAAGATCTAACCGGGCTGGGCCAAGGAGCGGAGTTCTAAAACCCGATTTGCATTGGTTACAAAAGCTTAAAGTTACGCCTCCAGAGTAAAATGCTAATGGACCATGGACTTTAGATCATGACTTGTGATGCACTGTCACATTCGTATCATCTAGGCTGTGCCATCTAAATTGGGTTAGAATTTTAAAAAAAAAAAAAAAGTTCCCCCTTTAAGGGGATGTTCCATGGAAAAATTTAGCGCCATTTTGCATCGTATTTCACTCTAATACGAGCGAGATGCGCGCCGAAATTTTCGGTAATCCATATTTCAAAGAATTGGTTCCGCCTCTCCCCGTCTACAATACGTATTGTACCGCGGGGAGATTAAGTGACATGTCAATTTCTTGCCGAAACGGCCCGCGGTAATACATGTCAATGGGGCCGGGGGCGATCACGCGACTCCCCAAACGCAATTACTCCGTGTGAACATAGCCTAACAGTCTCCTCTACAATATGATACCATAAATCATTTCATGTGTAATGTTCAGCTCAACAGTATATAAAATGTGCAAACATAGTACACAGGCCTCTTGCTCTTCATGAGCTAATGAATCAACATCTTCCTGGCAAATGCAAAGGCTTTCCTGTTTATATATTTCTGTTTGATTTCATTAAACATTAGGCTTTAAATATTTATTTCATTTGATTAATGAATTCCCCCAAAAAAGTGAAAGCATGTAAATTTCCTCAGGGCCTAATGCGCTTTTCACGGTGTACATAGTTTTTTTACCCTCGAGTTTTTTACTTTAAAAAATATGAAAAGATTTGAAGACATGTCCGTCAGATAGGGCAATACTGTTCACAAAAATGCCTTTTATTTAGAAGCTTGCTGTAGCAGAAAAACCCCTTCACGATTTCACCATGTATAAAATTTGGGGGAAATTGCTTTTAAAACCTCCACCCTAATCCCAAAATTTCGGGAAAATTCCAATAAATCAAGGCAAACTTCATGTTAATATTAAAAAATTTTAAAAATTTT
>JAODAL010048586.1:0-28875 GCA_025379985.1 Phyllomedusa bahiana | reverse complement strand
CTTTTAAGGGCCCCTCACCTTGTGTCTCATCTGTAAGTAGCTTTTCATTGTGCAATGTATGTCTTTTTGTCTGTACCTACACCCCCAAATTAAAGTGCTGCGGAATATGTTTGCGCTATAAAAATTAATGTTATTATTATTAAGTTAGTAGGAGCTAGTTTACTTCCAGTATCGGAGTGTAAACTTGAAACGGGAGGTGAGCCACGAGTGGCCAACACAAGATTTTTTAATGGATTAACGATGCAGGGCCAGAGAGAGGAAGGGCGTGAGGAGCAGGCTCAATGAAGGCCCACAGTGTGTCATTCGGTGGTTTTTTCCCTTAACCTGGTCATGACCAGTCGTCAAAATGATAGATCTCAAATTAGACAAGCCTAGACCCTGCAAATTCATCTTCCTTACCATGAGAGAGATCAGTCGTGGCTGTTTTGATTGCCTGTTTTGCCAACTATTTAAGGTGTCAGATATAGCTTTAAAGAAGGCAACCTCAAATGCTTTATTAACTTTATTATATGAAGAATTCAGTGATTACATAAAAGAAGATGTGTGATATTGCATACACTTTTGTATAGTACAAATTACAAAGGCAAAGCACACATAATATGGATTACAAATACTTACATTACACCTCTATATGGGTCAAATCTTTACGAGGAATCTTATAAGCATCATCTATTGGCATCAGCTGGGAAAAGTGGGCCAGCGAAGATAGACAGAATCCCTGATACCAACACCGTGCACGGGAGTCCCTTTATACAGGCCAAAGCTTCACCAGGAATCTTATAAGCATCATCTATCGGCATCAGCTGGGAGGAGTGGGCCAGCGAAGACAGAGACATTCCTGGGATTCATCACTGTGGCGGTGAGGCATCCCTCACACCCACAGGTCCAGATACTTCTAACTTTGCAGCAAACTTTCTCAGCTTATATCTCATTTGAAACAAATGCCTGCGCAACCAAGTGTTACACAAGCTAACAGATCAGTATTTTTCCGGTTTAAGGCCCCCCCCTTCCGAGTGGCCAGTTCTTCAGAGGTTAACCTGGCACTGGAAAAATCCATCAGCAGATGTTGAACACCCCTGCTAATAAGCCATGAACACCTGCATTCCCATCCTTCTCCCTAAACATTGCTGGGCAATATTATAAACATACTCACTAATCTTCATGGTGCAGCGTTCTCACAACAAAATGCGAGAAACACTGATAACAGACCTATGTGTACAGGGTTATGTGGTCTCTCACTAAACATTACCAGGAGTTAGAAAATTTACAGTTTAAAGACTAGCTATTACCATCAAATATTTTTAAAGAGATCCTGTCAATATGGATTCCGGATGGTCAATTAATATCTTTTTTTTTTTAACATTATTTTTATTAACATTTTCAAAGTAAGAAGTACAAACAATACCCCCAACATGGGGGAACAACAAAGGAAAATCAGGAGAGGGGAAGGGAATAGGGGGAGGGGAAGGCGGGAAGTGGGTGGGAGAGGGTGTGCATAAGGGAAATTAGGCAAGCACATATCACCTTCAAATATACAATTCTGAATAAAGGAAGAGAAACTACATTGTCCATTGTAAAATTTCATTCTATGGCAGATAGATCATATAACAAAATGATGAAGTGTAAACCTATGCAGAGCAAAAGTAAAAGTACAGTACAAAAAACAAATTTAGGCTCGAATGATATTAGAAATAATACAGTTCCTTTCCAAAGAGCTTAAGCTTATACAAAAGGTATAGGAGCACCCTAGCTAGAGAGAGAAGAGAAAAAAAAAGGGGGGGAAAGAGGGGAGAGGGAGATATCCAGGGGTGCGCGAGCCTCCCCACCAATGGAGGCAAGAGGAATAGTGACAACAGTTGAGTGTCAATCTCCACTTAGCAGGGTGGCAGGTTATCTAGTATTGGGGTTGACCTTCAGCAACACACTCCAAATACCAAATGGTGTATTGGAAACAGGAGCTTATGCGAGTTTTTATATGGTCGGGAAAAGGATATTAATTTGGGCTGCCAGGTTAAGAAAAATCTTTCGGCTCTTGATTCTTTCTGTAAAGAGGCATCACCCAATCCATGCGCAACAGAAAAGATAACTTTTCTAAGAAGAGTCGCAGAGATGGATGAGTAGGGCCTATCCATGTTTGGAGTATGGTTTTACACACAGCTGCAGAAATGCACGATAGTAATTTTATGGTATGAGACGGGATTCGCAAGCTGAGGTCCAAGATTCCAAAAAGAGCCCACACTGGCGAAAAGGGAACGTCAAGCGATGTGTGCGTTTGAATGAAGCGGTATATTCTCTTCCAGAAAGATTGACTAACTGAAACAACTCAAAAAACAGTAAAAATAGATCCGCAATTTGCTCTCCCCGCATCTGGAAAAGGGCCCGGTGAGGGAGCACCTCCCATCAAGAAGTTGCGATGTGAGATATGTAACCACGGTGTAGTATTTTTAGAGACATCTCCCAATAGGAGATACGAGGGATATGTTTAGTTAGCCTAAAATGAGCCGCCAGTAGGTCTTCAATTTGTAAAGTTGGAATGTCAACGATCCACCTGATAGGGCCCGTGGATCTAGATTCGTAATCCAACAGTGATCTAAGAGATGAGTAAAACCTAGAAATGTGCCCTCGCGGACAGGGGACCCTGGAGAGTAAACTAAGAATTGTGTCTTCCCAAGGCAGTTGCCCCAAAGATTTTAATCAAACCCGCTGCGCATAGCTTTGTAGTGCAAAAAGTGGAAAAGATGTGGGCGTTTTAAAATCAAATTTAGTGCAAAGTTGGTTAAAGGACAGCAGCCTCCTTTCCTGGACATCTACCAGGTCCCCTACCCTAGAGAGGTCTCTATCTGACCAATATTTAACGATTGGGTGAGGCTTGCCGTTCTGGAAGGCGGGATTATGGAGAAATCTGAGGCCTAAGGAAAACTCAGCTGATAGACCCTGTTGCCTACGGATGGCACGCCATGTCTTCCAAGAAGCCATAAACAAAGGGTTTTCTCTAATCTCCTGAGGCAGGGCACCATACATAAGATGTAGGAGGTTCGTCAAGGAGATAGAGGGGTACAATTGCGCCTCCAGCTCTCCTGGCGTGATATCCAATCCTGCAGAACACACATATTGGCAGCAAGATTGTAGAGTCTAAGATTCGAAAAATGAAGCCCACCATGGGGCCTGGGCTGGCGCAATACGATATAAGGGACGCGAGGACGCCTACTATTCCAAATAAAGGAGGCAAATAGCTTGTTAATTAACTTTTCATCCCGAGGGATGGGTTCGGAATAGATACAGGAGCCTCGGGAAGACCACCAATTTTAAAAGATTTGCCCTACCTGCAAACGATAACGTGAAGCCCGACCAAGCTGCAAGTTTCTCATTTAGAAATTTTATAAAGAGGTCAAGATTTACTGAGTATAGCTTAGCAGGGTGTCTGGTAATCTGGACTCCAAGATAAGTTATGGAGGTCCTTTACCACTTCAGCGCAAAGTTGCGGGTCCATAGAGGGAGCGAAGGGCCCCTTAGGAGCAAAGCCTCCGATTTGCTAAGATTGACCCTAAATCCCAGAAGGTCCCCCTTCTGCTCCACCTCCGCCAGCAGCTGGGCAAGAGTGTCTCGCGGTTGTGAAACAAAGAGCAGCAGATCATCCGCAAAAGCTGATAAGCGAAGTTCTGTATTGCCAATTAGTATACCTTGGAATCCCCCCCACGTCTGTAAATAGCGTAGGAAAGGGTCAAGCGCGAGGTCGAACAGAAGGGGGGAAAGCGGACAACCCTGTCTGGCTCCACGAAATAGGGAGATACGAGGCGAGTTTAAATCGTTTATTGTAAGAATTGTAGAGGCTTCAGTTTGTAGGGCAGTAAGATAGTCAAGAAAGGTGTTCCCGAAGCCCCTGTACCTTAAGGAGGTGTTTAAAAATTTCCAGGAGATGGAGTCAAATGCCTTCTCGGCATCTAGTCCAAGAAGCATGGTAGTGGGAAGGCTAGGGTTAGAGGCTGCAATGGTCACCACAATTGCTGTACGTATGCCCCGGGTAGAGTGTCGCCCCCTCACAAACCCCAGCTGAGTCGGGGTCAAGAGCTGTGGGAGAAAATCTTGCATCTGTCGGCTAAAATTGTGGCCAATATTTTATAGTCAGTATTAAGGAGGGATATCGGGCAGTAGGAGTCCACATCCTCTGGATCCTTCCCAGGTTTGGGAATAAGCACCGTTCGAGCTTCCTGAAATGCTTCTACTGGAGTATTATTGCAGTATATATTGTTATATAGATCTGTAAGGATCGGGACCAAAGGTTCCCGAAGGATCTTGTAGTACTCCCCGGAAAATCCGTCCGGGCCTGGTAACTTATTTTTTAGTTTGTTAATAGCTTCCCTAACCTCTTGCTGTGAGATGGGGGCCGATAGATGTTCCCTCTGGTCTGCTGTTAATTTAGGGGGTTGAGTAAGATTAATAAATCCCACGTGGCCTGGGACTGATATGGTCTTTCCTGGTACAAATCAGCATAATATGTACAGAAAGCTTCTACTATAGCCTTTGGTTCCATCACAGCCTGGCCCGTATAGGGATGACTAAGAATGAGCTTTTTCGAAGATTGGGGTTTTGTAAGTCGCGCCAGAAGCCTACCCGCCCCCCCCCCCCCCAGCGAAAAAAGTGATTTTTCATATGTTCTAGTTGCCATTTGGCTTGTGTAAGGGTGTGGGCATCAAAAAAGACACTTGCCGTCCAAATACACCTGTCTGTGAGATTCATCTGGGTGTGCTAAATAGTCCCTGTGGGCCTCCAAAAGACTATCATGCAATGTTATATACACCTGTCTGCCGCGCTTTCGCATTAAGGAAACAAATGCCATAACATGACCCGGCAAAATTGCCTTGGACGTTTGCCAGAGCAGAGAGAGAGCAACCTGGGAGTGTGAATAATCATCAATGAAGTTATTCCAGTTTACCTCCAAATAGGAGTTAAAATCTGTGGAATTTCCCAAGTACGATGGGAATCGCTAGTTCTTGTCCCTAATCTGCGGAACGTCCAATTGTAGGCACATGTTGATAGGGACATGATCTGAAATTGCTATGGTAGTGATGTGGGATGATCTATCTTGTTGAAATAGTGAGTTGGAAATTAAGAAGAAGTCAATACGTGAGTGTGTGTTATGGACTGCCGAGAAAAAAGTGTAGTCACACTCGTCTATATGTTGTATTCTCCAGGGATCGCACAAATGGGGTTGGTGCATCATGTGTACTAAGCTTTGCATGGAATGGGTAGTCGCTGCTGTGGGAGAAGATCTGTCCAGGGTAGGGGAGAGCACCGCATTAAAATCTCCACCGACTATGAGGTTGTTGGTGGGTTTAGAAAGCAGAAAATAAAAATGTTGCTAAAATAATTCCGGAGTCGGGTTGTTAGGAGCATATACTTTCATGAGTGATTTTGTTGTGTCCTCAATCTGTAACCGAACATACAGATAGCGACCCCCCCCGGGACAGCACACTCATCCCAAACCTGATAGTGAATTGAGTTGCTAAGAAGAATCGCAACACCTCTAGACTTTCTAGAAAAGTTAGCCGAGATGCAGCGATTGATCCATGGGGCCCTCAACTCACACCCGTCCCCCTCTCGCCAATGGGTCTCCTGAAGGAACATTATGTCAGGGCGAGCTCGCTTAATATGCGTCAATACTCGCTTTCGCTTAATTGGGCAATTTAGACCCGCTACGTTCCAAGAGTAAATTTTGAATGCATCAGTGGTAGTGCGTGTGGAGGTCAAATAGGAAGGGTTAGTACTCATCCTATCCCCGCGCATGGAGCTATCTTAGACAGAAATGATAGCGTGTAGAGTTCAGTCGACTCGTCCCAGCGAGCAGGCGAAACCGAACTATAAGAAGCCTGAGGAGACCCGCGCATCCCCGGAGGGAAAAGAATTAGGATCTGAAATGAAAGAAAATAAAGGGTAAAAAACTTAGAAGAAGCACAAAGGAAGACAAAAACAAGAAAACAAGGGAAACATAACATCATAACAAATGACCAGCAAAGAGAGATCAGAGGGTCTCTCCGTTAAGTGTTCGTTCATCCGTCTCGCACAGGATTATCCCGCAGGAGAGCATTCTCGGCGGCCACCAGATCCGTGAAGAAGGTAGTGTGGCCATTAATCGTGACTTTTAGTTTGGCCGGATATAGCAGCTGGAATTTTATATTCTTCTCCACCAGACTCCTACAGACAGGAGTAAAGAGCTTTCGACTGGCTGCTACCGTGGCGGAGAAGTCCTGGAAGATCAATATTTTGTGGCCACGCACCTCCAGGGATCTTTGTTGGCGATAGGCCCGCAGTATTTTTTCTTTAGAGACAAAGTGGAAAAATTTGGCGATGGTTGGACGTGGTCTTCTATCGTTCTCTTGTGGTGTGGGGCCTCTGTCAAGGGGAGCACTTGAGGAAACGTGACGTCCAGTGCGGCCGGAATATCAACAGCTACAAAAGTGGTCAAATCTTCTCCCTTGATTGTTTCAGGGATACCCACAAACCGCAGGTTTCTCCTGCGACTGCAGTTCTCCAGTTCATCAATCTTATCCTGGAGCTGCTGAAGTTGGCGAGCATGGGAGGATACTTCTTGATGCAGTTGGGAAGCACCTGTCTCACAGGCGTTGGTGCGGGTCTCCAGTTCAGTGACTCTCTGAGTTATGCTTGCGATTTGAGCAAGAGTTGAATTGACCGAAGCTTGGAAGACGTCGATTCGTTTTTCAGGGAGAGGCATTATCAGGCTAGTAACTTCTTTTCTTTTGTTTTGCTGTCTTGTTAGGCATAAAGAACTTATCCATGACCCACAGGATGGGCAAAAGTTGAGATAGTCACTAAGAGGTTGACGGATGAACTACTGTAAATGGGTTCACATCAGGTAAATATCAAGGCAAGCGTTAAGCACGGCAGGCTTCCGGTGTCACGGTTGTTTAGCAGGAAAGGTAAAGGGTCTTCAATGCTAGGCTATAAAGACTAATAATGACATTGGAAACTGATGGTTTGTCAGGACGATCCTTCTGCGTCCCAGGAATTTAATTAGTTGTATTGTATTGTATAGAAAGATCAGTTTACTTGCAAGACCAGCAAGAAAGTTCAAAGTGTATGTTACAGTCAGTGTTCACTAGGTGTCGCTGTTTACCAACAAATGAAGTGAAGGCACCGTATAGTGAGCTGCAGAGAGGTTCGTTGTTATTAGAAAAGTATCAGGGACTTTGCTTTCACATTTGGTGAGTATTGCATACAGGGTGGTATTTTAGAAAAGCATTTCTTGCTCTACTCAGAAACCTCTACACCAGAGGCACTGTCTATCCTGGATACTGCGAGCAGGTAAGCTGGGCTATATGGTATACTGGCCGCAAGTCCTACTGAGAGGAAGATGGGGGGGGGGGGGGGCGGGCCCAACTTGGCCGCGTTTCCCGCCTCTGTCCTCTTGGCAAGGTGTGGGGGGGCGGGTAAAATGGCGGCCGTTCCCGCCAAGGCGCTGTCCACTTAGTGTGATAGATTTTTGTCCCCAAAGTAGGGCCGCCTGCCTTTCCAGTGTCCCAGGGGGCTTAAGGAGGCTGTTGGAGCGATCTTGCACTAACCCCCAGACCTAATGAGCTTGTGTTCTGTACATTGTTATAGAACTTAACATATTAGTATGTCCTAATACTGGTAAAGGACTTTGTAGTGGGATCGGTGTAGCCAGCGGGTGTTAGCGGCTTATGGACATCCCGTGCTGTTTAACCCCTTACACGCCGCAGCAAAGATGGCCGCAGCATCTAAAGCAATGGGAAACGGTAACGCCCCACTGTCCCTCAGTCCGATCGGGACCTCTGCATTGTGAAGGCTTCCATCACCGCAAAATTTTCTTCACCCAGGTAGGAAGTAGTAAAACTACCATCTATTGTATTGTATTACATTGCATTAGGCTGTATAAGGGATCGCACCCCCTAGTGGTGAAGTACCCTAGAGCGACTCAAAGTCACGGTAAAAAAAAATTAAAAACCTATTAAAAGTTCCAATCCCCCTTTCACCATTTTGCAAATTAAAAAAATAATAAAAAAGTTCCCCATATTTGGTGTCGCCACATCCAAAAAAGTCCGATCTATTAAGATATAACATCATTTATCCCGTGTGCTGAACACCGGAGAAGAAAAACAATTCCAAACGCCAACATTGCAGTCTTTTGGTCATTTCATGTCCACTAAAAATTGGAATAAATTTAATCAAAAAAGTCCCATGTATCCAAGCTAGAAGCAATAAAAGGTGCAAAACTGCCCTCACTCACGTCTGTAGGTAGAAGGACAAAAAAGTTTTTTATGGTACCAAAACATAACGGAAACCCTACGTGTGGCTTTTCCAGATTCATATCAACCTGTAGAATACAGAGAACACATCAATTATACTAAAGATTGAACACCATAAAAGCAAAACTCCCAGAAACATGGCGTAAGTACATTGTATTCACATTCTGCCCCACTTAGAATTTTTTTGTGGTTTCCCAGTATAATCTATGATTCGGTGAATGACAGCATTAGAAAGTCCCTCTTGTCCAGCAAAATAAAAGCTCTCATATGTCTATGTCGGTGGCTCCATCAGGAAGGAGTTAATAATAAACATTTTCCACATTCTGTGCGACTTCTCGCTTAGGGAACATTACACTTTCTCTCCTGTGAATTCTCTTGTGTACAACTAGATTTGATTTATCTGTAAAAGATTTCCCACATTTTGAACACGAATAAGGCTTCTCTCCTGTGTGAATTCTCTCATGTCTAACAAGAGTTGATTTGTCTTTAAAAGATTTCTCACATTCTGAACATGAATAAGGCTTTTCTCCTGTGTGAATTCTCTCATGTGTAACAAGAGTTGATTTCTTTGTAAAAGATTTCCCACATTCTGAACAGGAATAAGGCTTGTCTCCTGTGTGAATTCTCTCATGTATAACAAGTGTTGATTTCTCTGCATAACATTTCCCACATTCTGAACATGAAAAAGGCTTCTCCCCTGTGTGAGTTCTCTTGTGTACAATTAGATTTGATTTGCCTATAAAAGATTTCCCACATTCAGAACATGATAAAGACTTCTCTCCTGTGTGAATTCTCTCATGTTTAACAAGAGTTAATTTGTCTGTAAAACATTTCCCACATTCAGTACATGAATATGGCTTCTCTCATGTGTGAATTCTTCTGTGAGTAAAAAGGTTTGAGTAGTTTGTAAACAGTTTATCACATTGACCACTTAGAAACCTTTCCCCCTCTTTTTGGGCTGAACTCGTGGTAACCATCTGTGGTGGGTCAGGAGAGAGTTCTTCATCATTGGGGGGATTATTGGACAGGTCTGTACTCTGTCGTCCTGGATGTACCTTCAGGGTACTTTGGCTTCCTCCTGAAGAGTGCTGCATGATATCTTCTGCTTTATAACTTAGTGAGAACATGCTGTGTCCTTCCAGGATCTTATGGAATTGTTCTGTTAAAATCAAAAATATGTTTTAGTGATTTTTTTTCTTTTCAAACCACAAAAGAGAAACATTTTAAACATTCCTTTTAGGCGGGAACATTCTTATTAAGTTATTTTGGGCAAAGCCAGAGATGGATGCAGCAGGACCCTTATTATGACCACTTCCTACTTCCAAAGTCATGTATGTAGCTTGTGCGGGAATTCCCTCTGCTAGGTGTGTAAGGTGTGATAGGCTGTCTGCACACATAACCCTCACTGCTGTTAAGAGTAAAAATGGCGAATATGACAGTTGCAGAGAGGGTTGATTATTGGCTTTCACATATTGTGAACTGTTGGCGGCTGCTGTAGTGAAAGTGCATAGTGAGTGGAGAAATAAGACGTGGACAGTGCAGAGAAGAGGAGACAGATGTCAGTACATCTCTGCTAACCCTACTGTGTATACAGCCCTGGAGCAAAACGGTTGTCACACACTCACCCTCTCTTTAAAACCCCACTGGTGTAAGGGATCCCCGGCTGCAGCATGTCCAACTGACCTTGCTAACCCTACTGTGTGGGGGCTGGCCCGACTGTTTCCCGGGGGAAAGCGGTGTGCCCCAGCGCCGAGTATCCTGTACCCAAAACCGCTTACTGACCCTTCGTGCCCCTGATCTGCTTATTTACCAGGAGAGCCGGAGGAAAGCCTGCTGCTATCGCTGATTACCTTCTTGGCCCAGTGAAGTTCCCACTGTGCTGCGGCCGCCGATACTTGGTTTGGGGCGAGGAACGTGGGACTCGGCGGGAAGCTGGAGCTGCGCTTTCCCCCGCAAAAACGCTGAATGCGGGAGGACACCGAGCCCCAAGGGACAGCACGCTACCGAGAATCCCGGGTTAACACAGGCCGGATGAGCACTCGTCCGCGAGCAGAGAGGTGGGTGAGACGCAGACGTGCGACACTACAGGGCAGTGACCAGAGCGGGATCCTGAACTCCAGCCCAGAACACATCGGCAAGTGGTGCAACCGGAGAGCTTAGCGTAGCATTGTGGACACAGGTAAGTGTGGAGGAGTGGGTGGCAGGGACAGACCTGGGTAAGGGGGTGGAGGCAGGTGAAACCGGTTGATTTTAAACAGTGCCCCTGTTTATCATCTATTGGCGCCATTTTGACTTCATCAGCTAAAAAGTGCGGGTAGGAAAGGCGGCCCGGGGCCATCTTGGCTGCGCTGTCAGTAGCCGAGGGTATCCTCCAAACTTCATAGTTCTGCAACATAACTAAGGACCACAGAATAAGTGCAGAGGCAGCCAGAACTTCTCCTTTTCCTGTGCTGCGGGGGAACTGCGCACGGTCTTCTGTCAATTATCACCTCCTGCAGCAAAATCCGGTTGCTGTCCTTTTAAGGGCAGAGGGCACTTGTCAATCATCACTACCTGCAGCAAAATCCGGTTGCTGTCCTTCTGAGGGCAGTGGTCGCCTGTCAATTATCACCAGCTGCCGCAAAATCCGGTTGCTGTCCTTCTGAGGGCAGTGGTCGCCTGTCAATTATCACCAGCTGCCGCAAAATCCGGTTGCTGTCCTTTTGAGGGTAGTGGTCGCCTGTCAATTATCACCACCTGCAGCAAAATCCAGTAACTGTCCTTTTGAGGGCAGTGGTCAATTGTCGGGTGTCAATAGCCACAGTGGAAGCAGATCGCTGTCCTTCTGAGGGCAGTGGTCACTTGTTGATTGCTAATAACTACAACAGAATTTGGTCACTGTCCTTTTGAGGACAGTGGACACTTGCCAATTATCATGAACTACAACCCCCTCTGGCAGCATGTTGCACGGGCCTTCCTTATAGCTCCTGGTTTGCTAGTCACATGTGAGACAAGGGAGACATCTGCTGGCCAAACACAGTACATCTGACCTCCACTATCCTGCTGTTTGCCTATATCAAGTTCCTGGCCCCATTACAGTTACTTATTGCACATTATTCCAGGAGACTGTGGTGACATCTGTTGGCCAATTGTGAGACACCTGTCACTCGATATTGTCTTATAGCTGAACGTATTATTGATCTGCCCCTGTACTCTAACATACGTATGGGACGCAATAGGGCCTCCACTGCGCCCTCTCCTACACAAAAACAAACTTCGGTGGATATGATGAGCCAAAGGGATGAATCCTTCCTGTCTGAGCCCTCATCTAGTGGGGCTTTTGACACAGAGAAAATAATGGCGGCCATTGCAACCTGCCAGACTACCCTGACCACTAAACCATTTACAAATGGACGTCAATAAACTCCGTCATGACATGGATAGGGTCCGGGAGCATACAGTGGAGGCGGAGCGCAGAATTGGTGAAGTGGAGGACACTTCCAAGACCGACCAAGCATCTATCCATACTCTAAAGCAACAAGTCAAAATTTTACAGGCCAGAGTGGAGGATGCAGAGAACTGAAGTAGGCGCAATAATGTACGCATCTTGGGTCTGCCAGAACGGATGGAAGGCTTGTCCCCAAAGCAATTTGTGGAACAACTGCTGAAAGATATCCTAGCTCCTATAGAATTCTCGCCTAGTTTTGTAGATGAAAGAGCTCATCGGATTCCGACAAGATCGCAGCCACCAGGAGCTCCGCCTCGGCCCATTATCCTGAAGCTTCTCAATTATAGAGACAGAGATCTAGTCTTGTCCACTGCCAGACGGAGGGGAGACATAGCTTATGAAAATATAAATTATCCTTCTATCCCGATTCACCCCCCGGGGTTCAAAAGAAACGGAGGCACACATGTGCGCAGACGTCTCCGAATTGCTGTGATTAAATATACAATGCTCTTTCCCACTAGTCTGAGAGTCCAATATCGTGACCACACGTTATTTTTTACAACACCGCAGGAGGCATCTGAATGGCTTGACAGAAGATCCCCTGAACGTCACTGATACTGATCCAGTGGGAATTGTTATTATCCCTTGGAAAAAGGGCCTGATACCATGGTCAGGCATGATGGTTAACTACTTGTACTCTTCTTCTAAGCACTTTCTCCCACTCGGGGTTCTTTTTCCTTTTACAGGAGCGAAGATGAAGATTTTCTTCATAGTTTCTTTTTTACCTTTCCTTGCCACCACCAATTAAACACACCTTACGGGTGTTTTTTTTCTTGTATTGGACTTCGGGGTGTTGGGGCCCCCCTGGCAAATTTTTTCAGTTCTGTTTTCATAAAATTTGTTGGTTTTTAGGGAGGGAAAGGCTCGAGAAAATTGGGGGCTTTGAGCAGGGTGGGGGGTTTCAGTGTAGTCGGGTTTACTTTTAAAAGCATGTTCTTGTGTAAAAGGGGTTTTGTGTGTTTGTGTTCCCCCGGGTCTTTTTGGTTGCTTGAGGGGGGTATCTTTTCCAATTTATGATGGCTGATTGTAAGATTTTGTCCGGGGAATGCCGGGGTTTAAAATTGCAAACTGAAAAGGCGCTGTTTTTGATTTTTAAAAACCCCAAAATCCTGATATTATTTTCCAAGAGATGCAACTTCAGGAACAGAAAATACTGGCAATGAAGCAACCCTGGATATGAATGGCATACCATGCTGTGTACTCCAACTATGCACGGGGAGTTTCGGTGCTGATTAACAAATCCTTACCGTTCCAGTTACAGAACCTACATATCGACCCATTAGGGAGGTATTATATTGCAAAAAAGATTTTGGGGTTCAAATTTTTAAAAGGGGGGAGTTATGCCAACCCCCCTTTTTTAGGGGGGTCGTGGATGTCATCATGACTAAAGTCTCACAATATCCGGGGGTCCCGCTGCTCTTATTGGGAGACTTTAATGCAACTCTAGACCAAAACTTAGACCCACTCCGTTCTCAGGCGACGCATAACAAGGGTCTTAGAGAATGGGCAACAGTAAATAGCCTAGTTGAAACTTGGAGGTAGCTTCAAACCCCAAAGTGACAATTTCCCCCGCTTCTCACCCACGCAGATTCTTTTCTCGTCCGACTTGCCTTTTTTTCAAAGGATTCCTACAATGATAACTAACGGTGGGAAAAATTTTTGGGGTTTTGACCCGCACCTTTGAAGTTAATTTTAGCTTCACCAGCAGAGGCCTCAGGAAGATTGTGGAGATTAAACCCCAGATGGCTAGATGTTCCAAGAGTGATGTGTACCTGTCAAGAGCCGATGACAACCTACTAGGAGGAAAATGAGGGTTCTGTGAACACATTGATTGAATGGGACACCTCTAAGGCAGTCCTGAGAGGTGTTTTTAAATTTGGGGGAATCGCATTTCATAACCTGGTTCGGGTGACGAGGGGAAGTGGAAGTGGGGTTATCAACAAAGGAGGTAGACTTCACGCAAAATCCTTGCCCATGGACTAGGGAAGCTTTGTTAACTGCCCAACGGACCTATTCCTTACACCTGACTGAATATACTCAAAAGAGACTCCTTATGCAGAAACAATCAATCTTTGTTGAGGGGGATAAGAACGGCAGATCACTAGCGTATCTTGCCAGGACGGAGACACCGATGACATGGTAGTCAATTGATCGTACGGACGGAGTCCCCGATCAGACTAATCAGATTTGTGAGAAATTTTTCCTTTTTTTAGGGATTTATATGCATCCAGGCTGCAAGTTCCAGATGGGGAGATAGAGCATTTCATTAGCCAGTTGGACTTGCCAACCTTGACTAGGGAAGACAGGGGGGTTGGCGGGATATTCTGGGGGGGAGTTGGGGGCAATAGGAAGGAGCAACACACAAGACCCCGGGGCCTGATGGATCCTGCAAAAAGGTACAAAAGGGATGTAGAGCACGGGGGGCTAGATTGGAAAAGTATTTGCAGGGGCGGCGTGGAGGACCCCCCTGACACCCCCCTTTTCTGAGCAGTGAAAAATAATTCTAAAGCGGGACCCCGCCCTTTGTAGTTTTTTTAAAGAGCAATCTCATTTTTGAACTTAGAGCCAAAATTTTTTGCTAAATACTGGCTATGCGACTCACTTGTGTTATTCTGTCACGGTGGGCGCCAATTGGGTTTTTCCCCGGGGAGAATGACTAAATTTAATCTTAAAAGACTATAAAAAATACGGGTAACCCACGAAAATGGGGACAGAGAGTGAACGCTGCCTGGACACAAAAAGGGTTTTAATTTGGGGGATGGCGATTTATGGGGGCCCCTTCTCGAATAGATTTCCAACCATTTTTTAAAAATTGGTACGTCTACTGTCCCCGAGTCCATAGCGAGAGTTCTTTTAAAAACGGACGCTGTCAGCCCCCTTCCCCACTTGAGAGAGCACGAGGCAGTTCCCCTCTTTCCCCGCTATTGTTTCCCCTCATTTGGAACTTTTGCCCCTCATGATAAAAAAAACTAGGGGCATACAGGGGTGGTCCATCCCGGGGATCGAGGAAAAATTGTCACTGTATGCGGATGACACGCTGGTGTACTTGGGGGATCCAGGGATTTCGTTGGAGTGCCTACTGGAGACGGTAAATACTTTTGGGGATTACCGGTTTGGAGAAAATTTGGGGGGAAATCCCCTTTTCCCGTGGATAATCCCCGACTTTGGGGGTCACCTCTATTTAAACTGCGGGTAGTCACACTTTTCAAATACCAGGAATCATAATATACAAAATACTGTAAGTTTAGGAAAAAAACTTCAACCATATGCAAAAAAATAAAATCGAGGTTAAAGGGTTTTGGACAGGTCTTCCCCTTCTCTTATTGGCAAGAAAATTAATTAAGTGGTGCTTTTTACCTAATTTTGTCCGATCGAGCACGCCGCTACTCCCCCAAATCCCATTTTACACTTATGGAAAAACTTTTTTTTTCCTTTCTTTGGGAGGGGGCGCCCAGTCTAAACAGGGCCCCTTAAAGCCCATACGTAGGGGGGGGATTTTGTTTTTCCCATATCTATACGTGTTTAGGGGGCTGTCCAATTCGCATATCTCTCATGGTTTGGGAACAGTGAAAACAATCCCCCCCCCATTTTGGGGGCCCCCCTGGTGGGTCCTTTGAGGGGGTCCTAATCGCCGTTAGAAGGGCAATTTTTATAAAATTTGCTCACAACCAATGATGGGAGCGGTACACTCCGGAAAACTTTTTTCACCCCCATGGAACAAGGATGAGCTGTGCCTGTCTTGGGGGGTTTATGTGGTGTAAAAAGATGATTGCCAGAAAATATTTAACCCCGCAAATAGGGGGTTTGGGGCCCCCAGATAGGTATCTTTTCCCAATTGTATAAGGGGGGGGGGGCAACTTCCGGCTTTTGCAGAGATCAAATCCATCAAACTACCCAAGGGGGTCCTTTTTTTGATATTTCAATTTTGGGCATGGTGTAGGGGCAATTTGGTGTGACACAGGCCAACTTTAATTGGACATTTGGGTGGTTCCCGAGGAAAACGTTTCCTTTTGGAACCGGTCTCCTCTATTATAAAGCAAAACATAGACTGTCAACCCCTCCTTTGTGACTTCCTTTACCCGGTGGGAAATGATACCCCCCCCTACCAATGAGGCACTTTTTGAGCTGAATCTTCTCTTTTTGTCAGTTTTTCAGCTAGAGAAAAACTAATCCAATTAAATGGGGCATATGGGCTATTTCACCAATAACCTATCAAATCATTGTTTGCCTTTGTGGGTGACTAGATGTGGAGAGGAGAGGGGGAAATCTTACCAAAAGGTGTGGGATTGCCCAGTCTTACAACTTATTGGCGAGAGATTCTCAATTTTTAAACAAAAAACGGGCCTTCCTAATGTATGCTCGCCAGAAAATAGCCTTTTGGGCATTGTGGAAGACCTCTCCCGTAAAACAAACCCCCTCTTTTTTTTTACTTCTGCTTTTCTAGCTGTAAACCATTCTTTGAGTTTAAACCTCCCAAGGTCCCCTCTTTAGAACAATGAAAAGTTGGAATGCGGAATTCCCCAGATTAAGACCACAACGCCACAAAGGCATCCCCAAAGCGATTCTCGCCGGGTTTTTGGAGAAACTGGTGAACGAATGTGATCCCGTGTGGGTGACAGGATCGATAGTTTTGATTGTCGGATGAATGATGTCCATAAGTTCAACAAGGCATCTACAGATGGATGATCCGAATATTAAATTGGGTACCAAGATGATGCCCGGGTTTGCTAGATTGTGCTCATGGATGGGGCTCATCTGATTCCTTGCACGATGTGAACATTATGTTCCTGAGGACGATTACTATATCTGGAACAACTTACATATTTGTCATATCCAAATACTGTTTATACCATAATATCCTTTTACAGAAACAACGTAATGCCTTTGAGATTGGTTTGAATTTCTAATGGGTTTGTAATGTCATTTGTTTTTTCTCAAATTTCTTCTAAATAAAGCCTGTTAAAAAAACAAAACCCTACTGGTATAGGGCCCCGGGGCAGACTGATGTCACTGACCTTGCTAACCCCACGGTATAGGGGGGCCCGGAGCAGACGATGTCACTTCCCTTGAAACCAACTGTTATGCGGCCCCGGAGCAGACCCGATTCACGCACCTCTGCTAACCCACTGGTGGGGCCCCTTTAGCAGATTGTGTCACTTTCCCTTTTCTAACCCTACGGTATGGGGCCCTGGAGCGACGCTGTCACGCACCCCTGCAAACCCCTAATGTGTATGGGGCCCGGGCAACTGATGTCACTGCACCTCTGCAAACCCCACTGGAAATGGGGCCCGGAGCAGGACGGATTCACTGCACCTCTGCTAACCCACGTGTATGGGGCCCTTTGGGAGAAAACGGATGTCACTGTACCTTTGCAAAACCCTAGTGTATGGGCCCCCCGGAGAGTTGATGTCACTGCATCTTGCAAAACCTACTGTGTAGGGGCCCCCCGAGCAGAAACCCAATGTCACTGCCCCCCTTGCAACCCTACTAGTATGGGGCCCCGGAGCGACTGATGTCACGCCCTCGGCAAAACCCTACTGTGTAGGGGCCCCGGGACAAAAGGGGATGTCACTGACCTCTGCAACCCCTACGTGTATGCGGCCCCGAGCAGAGGATTCACTGCACCTTGCTAACCTAGTGTATGGGGCTCGGCAGACTAATGTCACTGCACTTCTGCTAACCCTACGGTATGCGGCCCCGGAGCAGAGGGATTCACTGCACCCCTCTGCAAACCCCTACTGTATATGGGGCCCTGGAGCAGACAGATGTCACGCCCCCTCTGCTAACCCCTATTGTGTAGAGGCCCCGGACCCAATGGATGTCCTGCCCTCGCAACCCCCTACTGTGTATGGGGCCCTGGACAGATGGTTTCATGCACCTGCAAACCTACTTGGCAGGGGGCCCTGGAGGAATTGTTTTATCACACCTCTAATCCCAAAAAACTTTTTTTTTTTCCTGTCAGTTGGGGAATTAACCTCTGCTGATTGGCAAAGGATTGATTTCACTGTTAAGTTTTCTGCTTCAGCGATCGGATGGACATTGGCTTGTCAGGCGAGAAAAATCAGAGAACAAACACCTTGCAACCACTGCTGGAAGAACACAAGCTGGTAGTGGCAGTGTATTGTCTGGGGAAGGTTTTTAGGATGTGCACTGGGCCATTCATTCATGTGCAAGGTGTCCGATTTCAGTAGATCCTTTTTTACAGATCTTGTAACCCATACTGCTGATTTCTTTTCCTGGGGTAGATGGGACAAGTGATATGTCAGGGCAAAAACATCTGCCAGTTGGTTGGAAACAGGACAGGACTTCCAGTATACCCTAACCCTAGGGGAGCATGTGTGGGGCCCCCTTTATAAAGGGTGTTGCTCTATGGAGTCTCCAGCAGCTGTGTGGGGGCAGTCGGCTCCAGATCCCCGTGAAACCACCAGGCCCTCAGGGGTCACTCCCGCCTGTCTCGCTGCTGTTGTGCTGCACACAACGGTCTCGCTGGAAATTGAGGGGACTTACTGTGTGTTTTCTCTTACTTTCACTCCTTACAGTGGAAAACCCTGCCTGTGGACTGAGCCCCTTTTATAAACCCTTTGTATAACCCTGTAACGTATCATGACACAGTCCAGATTCTGCTTTTCACTCACTCATCCTTTTATCCAAAACCTGGACTTTATAAAATTTTTAACGCACAACCTTTTCTGACAATCAGGTCTGTCCTCTGCCCACACATTGGCCCTTCAAACAAAGGGGCGCACTTTAATACAAGTGGGCACCATCTGGTTAGTGACAAACCCTATGGGTATAACCCCAAACATCATGAGACAAAGTGCACATCTCCAGCTGAACTCATGGGCGGGGGCGATGGTCTGACGGCCTAACGGCTGCATAAACCGGTCTCCATGTTAAGAGCATCTTAGGGTGTGGGGGAATAGACAGATCGGGTTTTTCCCTCAGAAACTGTAATAAAAATTTTCCAGGGCCCTTGTTGATCCAATTCATAAAAATTAGGCTGTTCTGGGGAAAGGTGGCCCCCCCAGAGCAGATCCCAATCCAGCCTCAGAAACCCCCAAAAATGTCCATAATATTAGAAGGGAATCACTTCCTCTCAGCTTCTATTTAACCCTTCACAAATTCTGACCTTATGAAATGGATTTTCCTTTTTTCTCCAGAACTCCATTATGTGACCCCTCACTATGGGGCAAAGTAATACTTGCCTCCCAGGTTGGGCGGCTTTGTCCCGCAGACGGGGGTCCTCTCCCACCCATTGGAAGGATCAGCAAAATCTCCCTGCTGAACGCTGCCGGAGGTTCCCTTACATAGAAGCGGCATAGACGCTGTCCTGAAGCCCCCGGGCCAATGTAGCCCCACATAGGTAAATAGCTTCGAGCGCAAGCAGTGCTGGGGGAGGGGGGGGTTTAGTGGGAGCCGCGAACTCCACCCTCTCTCCCAGAGTGCATGTGTGGAGACTCCGGGAGCCGGCAGCAGGACAGGTGAATCCGGGGGGGTGGATTTAATGTGTGTGTGTGTGGGGGAATTTCTGTAAGTGTTGGAAGGATAGGGGGGGCTACTGTGTGGGGTTGGTGGGTATTTTGTTTGTGTGTGGGGATACTTGTGTGGTGTGTGTGGGGGGGGTATACTTTTGTGGTGGGTTTTGCCATGTGGGGGGTATTTGGTTTTTCATGTGGTGGGGGTTATTTTGTTGTTTGGTGGAGTACTTTTGTGCAGGTGGGGGGAAATTGTGCGTGTGTGGGGTGTACTTGGGGGGGCGGGTTTGGTGGGGTACTTGTTGTGGGGGGTTTTTTATGTGTGGGTAAAATGTGTGAAGGATTGGGGTCTGTTTCCTGCGGGGGGTGGGGGTTAGAAGTTGCCCCCTTTGCCCCCGCCCCCTTGTCCTGCCCCCGGGGTCTGTTTTTGGGGTCACGGGGGCAGAAACGGGCCCGGAAAGGACTTGGCAATTGGACTATTCAGCATCCGGGAAACGGATGTGCTCCTTTCCCCCAAAAAGGGGGAAAACCCCATTTTTCCCGGGGATACTGAATAATCTATCCCCTCTATGCTTTTGTAATGTTTATTTCCCGGGTTCCCCATTTGAACTACTTCGGATTCAGTGAACTATGTCGGATCAACCTTGGATCTATTTTTTCATATAAAATCGTTAAAGAGGGCTGGTATCAGGGGTGTTTTTTTTTTTAACTATGTAATTTGTGCGTGGTTTTTCTTCCCCAATTTTCCCCAGTGATAGTATGGAGGTATCTGACAGACACCTCCCCCATTACTACACTCGAGTTTTGGTGCACCCGAGTGTAGTAATGTAGAGGTGTCTTCAGATCCCTCCAAAACCCAGCAAAGATAAAACCCAAAGCTCAGCCTGATTTATTAGTGGGGAAGGGCCATTGTACGGGGGCCCCTTACCATTTTTAAAAAAACCAGCTCGCAGCCCCCAGAAGCCCAACCGCACATTAAGGGTCGTTACCACCTTCCCCGTAAACCCCCCCCCGGGTCTGAATACTAGGGTAATAGTGACACCCGGGGGTTTTGTCAGCCTTGGGGTTAAAAAACCACGCTGCTAAAAACCAAGCCCGAGCGGTTTGTAAGGAGGTGAATTAGACACCTCCGTTACTAGCACTGGAATTAAATGAAAAAAAAAATAAATAAATAACAGATACAAATTGTACAAAAAACCTTTTATCTGAATAAACGCTCCCGACATCAGCCCTATTTAACCATTTTATTAAAGAAATCAATCCATCGTTGGTCTGACATAATCCAATGATTTTCTGGGGGTGCAGGGTACGGAGTTCAACCTGTTCAATATGATTCTGGGGGGGAAAAGCTACAGCCACGCCAATCCTAAGATATGGTCCTCTATCCCCCCCCAAAGAGATTGTAAGGGGTGCTCTGACTTTTTTCCACCCTTCCCCCCCATTATGTTATGATCCCAGTACCCAACAAAAAATAAAAACCCCCATCACTCTATAACCTTCCACCTTAACCCAATAGCCCTCCCCCTCCACCTAAACCCAATACATTTTTACTTGCATCTATCACCCCCATAAACCCCCCCCCATCACCTTATTTTTCTTTTGTATAGAGGGGGCCACAGGTAGGGAAAATGCTAAAAAAAATTGAATTTAAATTTTTTTTCCTAAATTTTGCAGGGGGCGAGTTTTGGCCGGGAAAAAATCCATGGTGGGGCTGGACAGGAGAAGAAAAGGGAAAAAAGCAAAATCCCAGTCGTAGAAGATGTCTCTGGTGAGTACCTATAAGAACTGCACTGTGTCACTAAACACTGCAGAGCCGTGTACACGGTATCTACCGTACATGGAGATAATTTCAGTCTCAGAGCCCGTGTACACCTTTTTATCCTAATAACAACTGTATGGCGGAAATATTGGTTGTAGTGTAATGATTTTGGTTCAGGCACAGTTTAGAAGACTCCCAGCCTCCCGAAGGTGAAACGGGTTTTCCAACAGTCTAAAAACCTGGGTGAGCCAAAACCCTAAAAATTGTTTTCTTCAGACGTTCACAGTTAAGTATCTTTTTTTAAAGGGGGATGTGGCTTGACACACAGAAAGGGGGGTTTGGTCACAAATGTTGGGTGGCAAGTATGGCTAAAATAATTACAAGTGCCTCAGTCCCGGGGGGTTTAGTCAGATGTTCATCACAGCAGTGAACCCCAAAACCTGTCTAAGCCTCATTCGGCAGGGCCCATAGAAAAAGCCTTTTGGGGAAGCACCCCTCAGGCCCCCACCGCTATAACACAGGACTCTGAAGAAACCTCTGAAATTCATTACTATTCACCTGTGGTCACATCTTCTGGGATCTCCTCCTTCACTCACTCATCCTCGGCTCATCGCTTCTCATCTTCAGCCTCCACTTTAGTAATCAGTCAGCTCTTCACCCAGATGTGCACATAAGAACTATTCAGTAACAGCAGACAGATCAACATAAGAGACCCCAAATATCTATTAGCCCATCTGTGACGCAGGAGGCACCACACCCTGTATACAGACTGGTAAGGGCTCATCTACCTGAGGATTCCCCCGTGGACGTGCATCACTTCTCTGCTTCATCCTCACCTTTAATATCAATCAGATTTTCCTCCTAACGAGAAAAAAAAACAGTGAAAAAGAGCAGGTTGTTCCATTCTGGTCATAATTTAGAGGAGACTTCAGCCCTACTACCTGATGACTTCTCTGGACATTTCCCTCTGGACAGTCCAGGAATACAGAGAGACATCTACTGCTGGATTTCTCCTAACTGGATCCATCTGAAGGGAACACACATGACAGATACATGAGCTGCGGTATATCTGTCTATATATCATATACATCTCATCAACTTCAATCCTATGAGAAGATGGAAAAGAGGGAGATAGAAGGAGATTGGGATAGTGACATCACTCCCTGCTGTGTCTCATCTCCTCTCACCCACCTTGTGATGACAGCAGCCAGTGAGCCTCCATCATGACCTACCTGGAACAGATCCTGTGTCCTTTCTATGTACTCCCACTCCTGCCATGGAAACATCGACAGCGACCATCCTAACACCTTATAGGAACCTGACACACAAGGATCCATACATCATCCAGACCCATCATCCCCTGTGTCATGTATAATGTCCCATCAATCCCTCATACATCCAACCCATCACTCCCCTGCGTTATGTATAATGTCCTCCGCATTCATTCCCCTCACTCTCATCAACCAGACCCCATCATCCCCTTTCGTATGTATAAAGTTCCCTCATTCCCCTCACCTTCACACATCCAGACCCATCATCCCCTGTGTTATGTATAATGTCCCAGCATTCCCTTCATCTCATGATCATGCAGACTCATCATTCCCTGTTTTATGTATAATGTCCCAGCATTCCCCTCATCTCATGATCATGCAGACCCATCATTCCCCGTGTTATGTATAATGTCCCAGCATTCCTCTCACCTCTCATCATCCTCCAGACCCATCATCCCCTGTGTTAAGACCCTAATGTTTCCAGTATTCCCCTCACCTCATCATCCAGAACCATCATCCCCTGTGTTATGTATAATGTCCCAGCATTCTTCTCACATCTCATCATTTGGACCCATCATTCCCTGTGTTATGTATAATGTCCCAGCATTTCCCTCACCTCTCATCATCATCCAGACCCATCATCCCCTGTGTTATGTATAATGTACCAGCATTCCCCCACCTCTCCAGTCAGCAGCTCATGTATCCTGGTGGTCAGGTCCTAGGATCTTCTGTAAGCAGTGAATGAGTGGGAGGCTCGGGGCCTCTGGTGCTGCTCCTCCTCCTGACACACGGGGGCCACACACTCCACCAGACGACTTCTGATTCTTCACTAGCAGGGTAATGCCAGTGTATGGGGAGACACTGATCACTACATAGATTCTAAGAACCCTCCACCTTTCCCAACATTACCTGTTACTGATAGAGAGAAGAGTGATGTCATGTGAGACTCTCACCTCTCCAGTTACACCAAATAGAATGATCTCCAGGGTGAGTCTATATCCTGGGACCTGAGGTCTCCGTCCTTGTCCCATCCTTGGGGGGTCACTGATGAAAAGGGCCATTGTTCTTTAGCTGTGAGAGTCCTGGACCTGAGGAAACCTGAAGAAGACGAGGAGGATGAGAGCAAGTGGAGGGATTGTCAGAGGAGCAGCCGAGGAGAGAGGTGAGCAGCCAGCGCAGCGGAAAGAAGTGGAGGAGAGGACAAGAGGGGAGGAGCAGAGAAGAGCTGCAGTAAATCCAGGCGGGAGATGAGGAGGGAACAAGCAATGTGTGATTAGTCCTTAACACCTGTTCTACCTACAATGTGGAGGGTTATACCAGGGGGTAAAGGACCTGTGGTGACATCACACTGGTCACATGAGTAGGAAGTGGCCATAGAGTCCTGACCCCTCCCTCCTGTGACTGATCACATGACTGTGACATCATGGAGGTCTCAGTAGTGTATAGACAGATCGGCCGAACAGTCCACATCTTAAGAACACCAAAGTGCCGGGTGCCTACATAAGTTCATGACCCAATATACATCACAGTGCGGGCCCCCTACCATAGTTCATGGCCCCAATATACTACCACAGGTGCGGGACCCAACATAGTTCATGACCCCCCAATATACACCACGTGCGGGGCCCTACATATATCATGGCCCAATATACACCACGTGCGGGCCCTACATATTTCATGACCCCAATATAACCACTCACACAGTGCGGGGCCCCTACATAGTTCAATGGACCCAATGATACACCAACAATTGCGGGGCCCTACATAGTTCATCGACCCCAATAACACCACAGTGCGGGGCCCCAACATAGTTTCATGGCCCCAATAAAACACCCAGTGCGAGGCCTACATAGTTCATGGCCCCAATAAACCACAGTGCGGGGGCCCTACATAGTTCAGGTCCCAATATGACACCACAGTGCGGGCCCTACATAGTTTCATGGCCCCAATATACACCACAGTGCGGGGCCCCTAAATAGTTCATAGCCCCAATATACACCACAGTGCGGGGCCCCTACATAGTTCATGGCCCCTACATCGTAAAAGGACCCAATATACACCACAGTGCGGGCCCTACAGAGAACCTGGACCAATATACACCACAGTGCGGCGGGGCCCACATAGTTCATGGTCCCAATATACACACAGTGCGGGGCCCTACAAAGATTTTCATGGCCCTCATTAACACCACTCGTGGGCCCTAACAAAGTTCATGGCCCAATATACACCCCAGTGCTGGGGCCCTACATAGATCATGACCCCAAAATAAACCACAGTTGCGGGGCCTACATAGTTCATGACCCAATATACACCACAGTGCGGGGCCCCTACAAAGTACATGCCCCCAATAAACACCACAGTTGCGAGGCCTACATAGTTCATGGCCCAATATACACCAAAAAAACAGTCGGGGCCCTACATAGTTCATGTCCCCAATATACACCACAAGTGCGGGGCCCTACATAGTTCATGTCTCCAATATACACCACAGTGCGGGGCCCCTAAATAGTTCATAGCCCCAAAATACACCACAGTGCGGGGGCCCCACATAGTTCATGGCCCCTACATCGTTTATGGCCCCAATATACACCACAGTTGCGTGCCCTACATAGTTCATGGACCAATATACACCACAGTGGCGGAGGCCCTTAACATATTCAAGGTCCCATATACACCACAGTCGGGGTCCTACTACATAGTTCATGGCCCCAATATACACTAGTGCGGGTCCCTACATAGTTCATGGCCCCCAAATATACACCACAGAGTGGGCCCCACAAAGTTCATGGCCCCAAATATACACACAGTGCGTGGCCCCTACATAGTTCATAGCCCAATATACACAACATTTTCGGTTGCCCTACATAGTTCATAGTCCCCAATATACCAGCACAGTGCGGGCTCTACATAGTTCATTCCCCAATAAAACACCACAGTGCGGGGACCCCTACATAGTTCAAGACCCCCAATAATACACCACAGTGCGGGGCTCCTACATAGTTCATGGCCCCAATATACACCACAGTGCGGGGGCCCCTACATAGTTCAGGGCCCCAATATACACCACAGTGCGGGGCTCTACATAGTTTTCATTGGCCCCAATATACACCACAGTGCGGGCCCTACATAGTTTCGAAGGCCCCAATAACACCACAGTGGCGGTGGTCCTTACATAGGAATGTCCCCAATATACACCACAGTGCGGGCCCTAACATAGGTCATGGCCCCATATATAACACAGTGCAGGGCCCTACATAGTTCATGGCCCCCAATATACACCACAGCGCGGGCCCCCCCTAATAGTTTATGCCCCAATATACACCACTGTGCGGGGCCCCCAACATAGTTCATGGCCCCAATATACACCACAGTGCGGGGCCCCAACATAGTTCATGGACCCAATATAAACCACAGTGCGGGCCCACATAGTTAAAGGCCCAATATACACCACAGTGCGGGCCCCACATAGTTCATGGCCCAATAACACCACATTGCGGGGCCCATACATATTTCATGGCCCCAAAATAAACCACAGTGCGGGGCCCCAACAAAGTTAAATGACCCCAATATACACCACAGTGCGGGCCCTACAAAGTTCATGGCCCCAATATACACCACAGTGCGGGGCCCTACATAGTTCATGGCCCCAATATACACCACAGTGCGGGGCCCAACAATTTTCATGGCCCCAATATACACCACAGTGCGGGCCCCTACATAGTTCATGGCCCCAATATACACCACAGGGGCGGGGCCCTACATATTTCATTGCCCCAATATAACCACAGTGCGGGGCCCTACATAGATCATGGCCCCAATATACACCACAGTGCGGGCCCTACATATTTCATGGCCCCAATATACACCACAGTGCGGGGCCTACATAGTTCATGGTCCCAATATACACCACAGTGCGGGGCCCTATATAGTTTAAATGGCCCCAATATACACCACAGTGCGAGGCCCTACATAGTTTATGGCCCCAATATACTCCACAGTGCGGGGCCCCTACATAGTTCATGGCCCCAATCAGGGTGGATTTGATTTAAATCACTAGTCAGTAAGGCTTGATTTAAATCAGTGATTTAAATCAAAGTTTCTACCTAAAACTAGTTCTTGCATTTTAAACATGCAAGTAGATGAAGATTTTTAGAATACACTTTTATATATTTCTTTTTTCTCTCCCCAGTTTTAAAGGGTTAATCAAATTTATATTTGGACACCACTGTTCTGTTGTACTTAGGAAAAGAAAAATAATCCTGACCTTTAAAAACAATTTAAAAAAGAATTTATTCAACGAAACAAAAACAACATTACAGCATAAGTTATTTGCTTAAACAACCATGTTTTGTTAACTAATTTGGCTAACACAATATATATATATTTTTAAGAAACTTAACGTCAGCCCAGCCGACACATGAAAAACTTAAATACTCCTGTCCCTGCTGTTCCTCTGTACTCACTTGTCGTTTATCTTCATCATCATCATCTTCTTCTTTGTTCCTATTCATAATCGGAAAAGAAAAACAAGCTTTCCTGCTTTTTTTGGGTCCCAACCGATTTCTCAATTTAGAATGAATGAGTCCAAAGGAAGAGAATATTCTTTCAACGCCTACAGAAGAAGCTACTGGCTGTTAAAAGGAAATATTATTTTAAACCCGCCTCTAAATCCAAAGCGCTTAAGGGGACTTCCACCAGTTATGGTGGACCTTCCTTAAAAATCTTCAGAAAACCCATATATTTCTTGAAGGGTTCCCCCCCTTACTCTAAAGTTTATTATAGGGGCAAAAGAGGGATGTTTTGCGGTACCCATGTCAAGCTAACTCCTCTTCCCAGCACTTGGTTTTTTGACCCTGATATTGTTATTGACAATTTTTGCCAAAAAATAGCTGGAGTCATGCTTGTCCCATTTTTTGTTTACTGCTTGAATTAATTTCTTCCATTGTTTTTCTTTTTTTAAGTGTTCACCAGTTCCTCCAAAATTTTCAAAGCCGCAATAAAACACTTTTTTTCTGTATTTTGTTTAAAGCTTGAGAGTGGGTTTCAGGAACTCAGCAAATTCAACATTTCTTTTAACCCCAATGTTGAGTTTTTGGCCGGACAGTGCCATCTATTTTCCCAATTTTCTTCCAAAAAATTCATCAGAATAGGCCAGTTTTTTAAAATGGCCCAAAACAGTCCACCACAGAGTTTAACTAACATCTTTTGGGGGCGTTCTTGGGTTCCACCCCTCCTTTCAGGCTGCTGCAGCAAAATGATTTTTCAAAATTTTTTTGCAATTTTTAACAAAATTAGCCTTTTTTTCTGGAACACTTAAGTCTTTGGCTAAGAGGTCAGCAAATGACACTGCAAACCCTATGTTTTTTACACTTTGTAATCCCCCCTGCTCTTCTAAAACTCTTTTCATCTTGGATACGTTTTCAGCATTTTCATGACCCAAAAATGCGACAGACATTTTAATTTTTGTTCACATGTCTTATAGCTTTTACGCCACTTTTTGTAAGTATTTTGCTGTGGTGCATTTTCCCGACATCATTTTTGTGCAAGGAGACTTTTCCTTCTTCTGTTGTTTTTTACAACACATACAAAGACATTTTGGGACATTACTCACCCAACAATACTTAGGTTAAAAAATTTTACCCCCAGAGCTTTGCCCCTTGCTCCATTTTCTGTCATACACTTAATCCCAGGGGGTTTCCCCCAACATCAGCTCTGCTGGGGGGACGTATCCGCCTCAGTGACTGAACCCCTTTAATGAAAAGTGGTTTCTCATCAACGGGGAAAAAAGGTTCGTTTCAAAAAAATCTGGGCAAATTTTTTCATCAATCAACTCTTTTTTTTAATCTGCTAGTTCTTATCACAAACCTATCATTTTTGGTTCCAGGAGGTAAAGGTTTTTTCTTCCTTTTGGTGATGGGATATGTGGCTTGTGGGGCCCTCTGATATGATGCGCTGCTAATGAAGCACACCTGGGTGGGGAATTGAAACGTAAACAATGAGCTGATCTTGGAGGTGAAGTTTTTCCGAATCCAGAATTCCCCTAAACACAAAAAAAAATGCGTTATTTTATTGTTTTTACAATTTCTGCTTATTGTTCACAACACATATCTGCCCCCTGCCCCCAAAAGGAATATTTGTTTTTCTTCATCAAAACCAAATGACAGTAACATGCAGAAAAGAAAAATATAATTTTTCTCACACATGACACTCATCTTTAAAATAGGATTCAATAAAAAGTTTACCAACCAAAACTCCTGCCTGCTCAGAAGTGTTTTTTTTGGGCATCTTCATCACGCACTTCTCATGATTTTGCCCCATTCGCCCACCAGGCCGCAACTCTTTGTTGCCTCGTTTCATTTTACAAAAAAAACCACAAAAACTCCACTAAAATAAATAGAGAGCAAACCATAAGGGAAACAGACCCTGGATATAAACCCAAAAATTAAAAAACCAAACCAAAAAGTGGGATAAATCCTAGGGAAAGGGTAAAACTTAGCTTTTTTTTTATATATCAAAATAAAAATAAAAAAAGAAATGAAATTAATAAGCTCACCCAAAACACCTAAACTAACCAATTTTCTATCCCCACCCCATATACGCT
>JAODAL010048585.1:0-28877 GCA_025379985.1 Phyllomedusa bahiana | reverse complement strand
ACCCCCAGGTGTGTTTTTTATAGATAATGCATTTAGAGGTATAAGGTGATAATCACAATTATCCTGTATTTATGCCATACCTTTTAACAATAACAGTGGCACGCCTTATACAAAAGTGAAAAATTACATTTATAATTTTTGTGCCATGTCTCCCCGTTCTAGGGACACCCCACATGTCACCCTAGGATTTGGCTGGCCCCTGCTACACGCCATGGAGAAGACATAGCAATAATGCGCCTGGCATGCCTATTTTGCTGAATTACAAAGCAATTGCTGTTCAATTGCACTTGATATGATGTGAACTAAAATCACGAAACACCGAAAAGTGACCCCATTTTAGAAAGTACACCCCTTAAGGAACATTTTAAGGGGTGTAAATAAAATTTTGATGTGACCGGTGTTTTATAAAATTAATTTTCAGACATTATTGTGCATTAAAAAGGCGAAAAATACTGTTATTTTTCCGGATCACACCATGTTACTGCACAATAAAATCTATGAAAGGTTTGGTGCATCAGGGAACAGTGCACATACAAAAAGGATAAAAGAAAGCTTAAACTTGTAATCCATGCACGTGTGGTACAGTTTGAAGCAATCTTTCATGCAGAGGCCAGGCTTATCAGGACAGGTTTCACAACAGTCTCTCTCTCTCTCACTCAGTGATATATCCTGCAGATTATTACACCTCTGACCTCTATAGATCTGCAGAACAGAACTATATGCTTTATCTGTTTACATGTGAGACAGATGTGCAGTCCCAAGTGGTTTACATGGGACCTCGCATCTGTCTCACAAAGTTGGTTTTTTTTACGTGGGACTGCACATGATATTTACAAGGGTCCGTCGATGTAAGACTGCACACCTTACATGGGACTGCTGAGTTTTGTATTTCTGTTTTACGTGGGACTGCACATGAGATTTACGTTGGTCTGCTGATGCAAGACTGCACATATTACATGTGACTGCTGTGTTTTCTTCTGTTTTACGTGGGACGAGAATGGGCACTTGACATTCAGGTCTCTGGGAAAGATGGATGCTTTTTTTCTCTCTCATGGGACTGGAATGGGCTTTTGATAATCAGAACTCTGGGAAAGATGGGTGAATTTTTTTCTCTCTCTCATGGGACTAGAACAGGCATTTGACATTCAGGACTCTGGGAAAGATGGGTGATTTTTTTTTCTCCTCTCTCTCGTGGCACTAGAATGGGTATTTGACATTCAGGACTCTGGGAAATATGGGTGATTTTTTTTTCTCTCTCGTGGGACTAGAATGGACATTTGACATTCAGAACTAAGGGAAAGAAGGGTGGTTTTTTTCTCTCTCTCTCTCGTGGGACTAGAATGGACATTTGACATTCCGAACTCTGGGAAAGATGGGCGATTTTTTTCTCTCGCTCTCTCTCTCTCGTGGCACTAGAATGGGTATTTGACATTCAGGACTCTGGGAAAGATGGGTGATCTTTTCTCTCTCTTTTGGGACTAAAATGGGCATTTGACATTCAGGACTCTGTGAAAGATGGGTGATTTTTTTTTCTCTCTCCTCTCTCTGTCTCCTGTGTCCTCATCCCCCTGTGCATTCTCATCAACGACCTGGGCAGGACAGAACTCAGCTGACAGCCAGTGATACATTAGCCAGGCGTAACCAGACCTGGGCTCAAACTCTGTTTTTAACCACACATAAGGCCATGTCCCCACTGCACGGGTTTTCGGACAGTTTTTCAGACGGTTTTGCGGTTTTTCAGACCGCCTGAAAAACCGTCCGAAAATGAGCACAATTGTGCTCTATGGAAAACCCGTTCAGCAGTCCCCACTGCACGGGTTTTCCGCCCGATGGTTTTGCCGCCGGCGGCAAAACATTGAACATGTTCATTCTTCCGTCCGGTTTCCGGACGGAATATAAACAATTCAATGGGAGGGGGGAGGGCTGTTCTCCGCTCATCGCCGCAAAACCGGGGACGCAAAACCGGACAAATACCGTCCGGTATTTGTCCACTGCCGTGGGGACGCGCCCTAAAGCACCCTGTTCTTTTAAACCATAGCACATAGCGAATGGTAACCAACGAAGTACATGCTTTGAGTTTTGGTCCCCTCATATTAAACTATGATCGTCGTAGTGAGACAACACTTTTAAGAATTCAGTGGGAATCTGGCAGATTTCAAAACTTTGTGCTGTGTAGATTACAGCACAGATTTTTTTTTTATTGCTGTCTATACCGCACTGGTTTACACTCAGATTTTTGGATTCGAAATACTGAATCCGACAAGAATCCCATAGTGTGTAGACAGCCTTACATTAGCTGCTGACTCCTCATGATAGTCATCTCCTCTGTCCATTTGTCCATCTGTTTCCTATGGCTTACCCTGTTTCATGTGAGCACTAGACATCCTCAGTATACATCTGCTTCCTTTATATCTCCTCTGGAACAGGCCTTTCAGACACCCAAGTTGCAAATAAAGAAATGGCAGTTTTTGAGGAAACACAAACCTGTGTCTAACTTAAGGCATGCCCAGTGGGAAAGGAATTAGAAGCTGTAATAGAAAGATATTTCTTAGTCAGGTGGCTCAGCCTTTTTCCTTTTTTTTTTTCTTTTAACATAGTTATATTAGGGCTTGTTTTCTACAAAACAATTAGTTTTCTTCAATGATACCATTCACTGTTCCATATAATTTATTAAAAAAAAACGTTTAAACAATTTTATTTGGGGCGGAATTGAAAAAAGAAAATGCATTTCCAGCGTCAAGCTGATCTCTTCCATTACATTGCAGGAACCATTGGCTATCACTAACAGTTATCATGGGGACAGCATCTATAAAATACAAGCGCAAGGTCTTCCACCTTATCTGCATTCCTGCAGGGGGTTATTGAACAGTTTGTCAACAAGGTCATTCTGTGTATCCTATCACAGCTCCCACCCAAGATGGCCAAACCGACACAAAGAACAACAGCTTGGGAGGACTGGCAGTGGAGCATAGATGGAGCACCTCTCTGGTTTTGGATGTGGGGACATTGAGAATGATGCTGAACCATCTATGTCCTACCCGTGCCGACATTAGAAGCCCAGTCCTGTCTACCGAGTACATTGCCATGACCTATACATTCATTCCAATATGGCCTAGAATGGACTGGGCTCTTGACCCCACATGATAGCCATAGAAATATGAAGACCTGTAAAGTGCTGTAAAGGTGATAAAGGAACCTTGTCCAGACAGGTTGAGGAAGAAAGGGACCAGTGTTTAGTCTGCTATATGAACGGTGACATGGAGACAGTTGGGAAAGTTCCTTTGTAGCCTACTCTCCAGACACCTCAAACAACCAGAGATCCACAAAATCTCTTATATCTCGCTCCCACCATTAACCCTATCTTAGAACCTGGAACACATACTCACACATGCTGTACTATCTCTTTGGGCTGAAACGCTTGAATTTAACTCTTCAATGGCCTTGCAGCTATTCAGACCAAACAAACTACCATGGCAACACTAAATGACTAACAACTGGTACAGATGGAGAGAGGATCTTGCCCATAAAGGCTTACATTCTACAAGAAGTATTGAGACCGAAGGTGAAGAACAGAGATGCTTATGGGGTTTTTCTGGTGGTAGCAGGGTTATTGTTAATTGTAGGATATCCTGAAAAAATGGGTTTTCAGCTTGCTTTTGAGACTAGTAAAGTTGGCGGAGAGTCTGTTCAAAAGTATGGAGGAAGGACAAGGGAGAAATCTTGAAGACTGGTCCTTTTAGGAGTGGAGATTGTGTAAGAAGAGGTAGTTGGAAATTAAGGCAGAGATATATAGAGGGGAGAGGTTATGTAGGTCTTGTAGGTCATGATTAGTAACCTGAACTAATGGTGAAAGGATTGGCAGAGGAGTAGCGAGAAGAGAGGTCGACCAGATGGCCAGCAGTGTTAAGGATGGATTAAAGGGGTGCCAGAGTGCTAGACCAGAGGCCATAGAGAAAGATGTTGCAGTAGTCTAGACTGGAGATGACAAGGGGCATGGACAAAGAGTTTTGTAGCATCAATGTTAAGGAATGAGAGCATTCGAGAAATATTTTTCAGGTGGAGGCAGCAGGCAGCGGTAAGGGCTTAAATGACAAAGAGGAGTCAAAGATTAACCCCAGGCAGCAAACTTGCAGAACAGATCTGGTGGGGGGATAAAGTGGTATGATGGGAAGATGATGACCTTAGTTTTCCCCACATTTAGTTTTAGGAGGCGGGAAAAGAAGAAGGTTAGGACAATAGACATTCTGAGATCTGGGAAAGCAGAGAGTTAATATCTGGGCCAGAGATGTGGGGTAAAGTGGGGTATCATCAGCATACAAGTGGTACTGAAAGCCATGTGATGCCAAGAGTTGACCAATCGCAAGAGTGTAGATAGGGAAGAGTGGAGAACCCAGGACTGACCCTGAGGGACACCAACAGAGAGATCTAAGCATCCGATCAGTGAGGTATGAGGAGATCCAAGAGAGGGCCAAATTTGTGATGCTGAGGGATGAGAGGATATGTAGCAGGATGGAGTGGTTAACAGTGTTGAAGGCAGAGGACAGGTCTAAGACGAGACTTTTGCAGTTACTAGGTCATTAGTGACTTTGGTTAGGGCAGTTTCGGTAGAGTAGGATTGGAAGCCATATTAAAGCGGATCGGGAAGAGTTGGACAACAGATGGGAGGACAGTTTAAGATAAATGTGTTGTTCAAGGAGTTTTTAGGCAAATGACAGGAGTGAGCTGGGGCGATAGTTGGACAGAAAGAGGGGTCAAAAGATGGTTTCTTAAGGATGGGTGTTATGTTAGCGTGTTTAAAGGAGGTTAGGGATATGGCAGAGGTTAACAGTAGTTTGAAAAGTTGGATGAGGGCTGGGATAATAACAATACTAAAGTATGGGATGAGGTATGATGGCATTAGGTCAAGATTACAGGTAGTGAGGTTGGATTTGGAGAGTAGAGAAATGCTTGTCATGAGTAACAAGGGAAAAGCAGGTTAAAGGTTTTTTTCACCATGCAGTTTCACAGAGCCCCAGCCAGCTTTAGACTCTTTCTGGTCAGGCTGTGGGTGGGTCTATAGCAGTGTTTGGCATATCAGCTCTTATATTCTGAGCTGATCCTGACACAGTGACATAACTACTGGCTACTGACTACTCCTGTGAGCTGGAGGCTAGCCTAAGTGGCTCAGGAGGCATGATACAGTGATGTTATCATGCCTACTGTGCCGCTTGATCTCCTAGGTCGAAAGGCACTTATATAAAAAATACATATATGCAGTATCTCAGTATATTAATACAATCCATAAACACTAATATTGATAATATGCACCAGCTCTATATAGTTAGACAAAAGAGCATATAATAGTTGAAAAAGTAATATATGTCCTTTATACGAGCTACTTTAAAAATTGTTATTACATATTTAAATGTGAATCATATTATAGTTGTCATCAAAAGTGACTACAATACATCTACAACTACATATTATTATAATGCAGAACAGTCTCAGCTCACCAACATCCTGTAGACATTAATTTTGTATTACAGAGGGACACGTAGACTGGATGCACCCACAGCAACTCACCATGCCAGTTCTTACGTATGTAATATAATGAAATCCAGTTACTGTATTCTGCACAAAATCAAAAGAGACTGTCCAGCGTCCAACATGTAAAAAAAAAATTGCTTTAATTATTCATAAAAAAACTTAAAATCCTTATTCAAGCAATGACAAAGGATTTATATTAATCCAAAACATTTAAGCTATGATTTTCCTTGTTGATATGGAGTTTTAACATGAATAGTAAAATTTAAGTTATAACATTTTTGTATTGGATAATCTCTTTCTGGGTCTATATACTACAAAAACTGATTTCATTACTATAACGCACCCAAGCTTTCCTATTATAGCATACAAATGCTTCTAAGTATCTTACCAGGTTAAACCGTATATATATATATATATATATATATATATATATATATAATACTATATATACATATATTAACATATATATATAAATATATATATATATAGTTATAGATAGTTATATATATATATATATATTTATATATATATAATATATATTATATATATATATATATATATAGTATACCAATAATTATATATATATATATATATATATATAATATATATATATATCATACATTAACACTACCGTTCAAAAGTTTGGGGTCACCCGACAATTTTGGGCTTTCCCTGAAAACACATACCTTTATTTATCAAATCAGTTGCAAAATGAATAGAAATATCGTCCAGACATTGACAAGGTTAGAAATAATGATTTTTGTTTGAAATAATAATTTTCTACTCCAAACTTTGCTTTTCTTAAAGAATGCTCCCATTGCAGCAATTCCAGCATTGCAGACCTTTGGCATTCTAGCTGTTAATTTGCTGAGGTAATCTGGAGAAGTTTCCCCCCATGCTTCCAGAAGCCTCTCCCACAAGTTGCATTGGCTTGATGGGCACTTTTTGCGCACCATATGATCAAGCTGCTCCCACAACAGCTCAATGGGGTTGAGATCTGGTGACTGCGCCGGTCACTCCATTACAGATAGAATACCAGCTGCCTGCTTCTTCCTTAAATAGTTCTTGCATAATTTGGAGGTGTGCTTTGGGTCATTGTCCTGTTGCAGGATGAAATTGGCTCCAATCAAGTGCCCCCCCACAGGGTATGGCATGGCGTTGCAAAATGGAGTGATAGCCTTCCTTATTCAAAATCCCTTTTACCTTGTACAAATCTCCCACTTTACCAGCACCAAAGCAACCCCAGAGCATCACATTACCTCCACCATGCTTGACAGATGGCGTCAGGCACTCTTCCAGCTCTTTTCAGTTGTTCTGCGTCTCACAAATGTTCTTCTGTGTGATCTAAACACCTCAAACTTCGATTCGTCTGTCCATAACACTTTGTTCCAATCTTCCTCTGTCCAATGTCTGTGTTCTTTAGCGCATATTAATTTTTTTCCTTTTATTAGCCAGTCTCAGATATGGCTTTTTCTTTGCCACTCTGCCCTGAAGGCCAGAATCCCGGAGTCATCTCCTCACTGTAGACGTTGACACTGGCGTTTTGCGGGTACTATTTAATGAAGCTGCCAGTTGAGGACCCATGAGGCGTCGATTTCTCAAACTAGAGACTCTAATGTACTTGTCTTGTTGCTCAGTTGTGCAGCAGGGCCTCCCACTTTTCTTTCTACTCTGGTTAGAGCTTGTTTGTGGAATAGCCTTCGTCTCTCAGAACAAGAATAGACTGTCGAGTTTCACATGAAAGTTCTCTTTTTCTGGCCATTTTGCGAGTTTAATCGAACCAACGAATGTAATGCTCCAGATTCTCAACTAGCTCAAAGAAAGATCAGTTTTATAGCTTTCAATCAGCAAAACTTTTTTCAGCTGTGCTAACAACTTGCCAAGGGTTTTTAAAGGTTGTTCAAAATATACAATAGCTTTCTTACAAGTTAGCAAACACAATGTACCATTAGAACACTGGGTGATGGTTTTTGGGAAATGGGCCCCTATACACCTATGTAGATTTTCATTAAAAACCAGACTTTTGCAGTAAATAGTCATTTACCACATTAAAAATGTAAAGAGTGTATTACGATTCTTTTAATGTTAGCTTCATTGAAAAAACTGTGCTTTTCTTTCAAAAAAAAAGGACATTTCTAATGCCCCCCAAACTTTTTGAACGGTATGTGTTTATATATAAAAATTTATTTTAAAATTTATTATTATTTATATATATATATATTATAATACAGTTGAAATCAGAAGTTTCAACACTATACATTTTTTTTTAATTTCTGCAAAGTCAAGGTTTACACCCTTTTATTAGTTTTTTGGTAGCATCCCCTTTAAACTTTGGATTGGGGTCAAAACGTTTTGGATTCCTTCCAAAGCTTCTCACAATGTTGGTGGGAAATTTTTGGGGCCATTTTCCTGAAAAACTGGGTAACGAGCCATTTTTTGGAGGTCCCCTGTCTTTTCACTTTGCCATAAATTTTCTTAGGATTGAGATCGGGGCTTTGTAGGGCCACTCCAAAACATTGACTTTTACCCTTTAAAGCCACTTTGAACCCAGTTTGGCAGTGTGTTTTGGTTAAGTCCATTTGGAAGACCCATTCCGCCCAAGCTTTAACTTCCTTGATGTCTTGAGATGTTGCTTCGTTTTTGCCACTAATCTTTTTTCCTCTGATCCCATTATTTTGTGAAGTGAAAACCGTCCCCTGCGGCAAAACAACCCCAACAAAGATGTGCCACCCTGTTTTCACAGTTCATGGTGTTTTTAGGCTTCCAAGCTTTCCCCCTTTTTTCCTCCAAACTTAACGATGGTCTTTAGGCCAAAAAGTTCAATTTAGTTTAAAAAGGGCCAAAAGATATGTCTCCAAAAATGCAGGTTTTGTTCTTGTGTGCTTTGCAAACATTAATCGGCTTTTATAATTTTTTTGGGAGTAACGGCTTCTTCCGGGCAGAGTGGTCTTTCACCCCCATTTTTTGATACAGTACTCGTTTCACTGTGGAAAATAACACAATTTTACCAGCTTCCGCCAGCATCATCATCTTTTGCTTTTATTCTTGAGTTGATCGAGCACTCTTGCTCGATTGTATTCTGAACTTCCAAAGAAATGAATGGGAGAGCTGCACAAGTATGGCCCGTTCTCAATGGCCACAAGCTGCAAGCAGCAGATGTCGTAGTAATGAGGTGGAAAAACTCCTTTAATTCAAGCAATTCAAACAAGCTTTTCTTTTTGGGCCCCCGTCATAGCCCAAAACGAGGTATTTTAATAGCGAAGAATGGGACAAAAAAAAAAAATTTATTTTTATAGTCTCATGTACTGTATATGTAAAATATGTTACATAGATCTTGTGTTTGTGAGTAACAAAATAACGTTTGAATTTCCACAGCTTGCAATAACTTCTGCAAAAAAAAATGTATGTTGTAGTTTTCTAAATTGTGGGGAGCTCTGGCACCAGTGAGTTCTCAAACATTTTCTTGGGGAAAAAAAAACAAAATGTACTCAATATTTTAACATTTTTTAAAAGTATAAAAAAAACCTTCCAATAGTTTTTGGGGTTTTTTCACAAAAGCATATATGCGGGGCATACTTTGGGACGTAATTGCTTTGCAAGACACCTGAAGTACTTCCCGCAAATATGGTAAAATCATAGCACTCACTGAGCTCTTCAATGGGGGCCCGTTTTTTATGAAAATTCGGGCCCCGGGTTATTTTGGGGGCGTAATAATGCGAGATCTGAATATTTTTCTGTTATTCTATTTTGGAATTCTGATAATCACAGGATTGATAGACATGTTAATGATATGCATTTAACATACAAACAAAATATTTCACAACATCTTGATTTTTTCAGTTCGAAAAATATGAGGCCCCCGTTTTAGAAATTTAAAAGAAATCACTTTGTCCCGTGTTATTAAAGTTGTTGAAAAGTTATGCCACGGCCCATTACTTTGGCTTTTAAAACCAAGATTGCCTGCTGACAGCTTCCTTTGCATTTGCAGACCAATAATGTCCCAGATGTGCTCAATGGGAGACAAGTTTGGAGACGCTGCAGGTGATGGTAGCAAGTTTAGGGCCCTACAGACTCTCACGAGTAAGTCAGGGAAGGGGCAAAAATTAGCCCGACCTTGTCCTGTTATAAAATGGCTCCTGGGATACTTAAGTGACCCCAAAAATTCCACAACCCAAAAAAAATGTAAAAACCCAAGCTAAAAAATTACCTGAATGAAGCTCGAAAGGTCTGGCTCTTAATTATCTCCCATACCGTAATGGGGGTAGGACCTTTGAGTTCCCCTTGTGAAGGCCTTTTTCATGGGCATTGACACTGGGAGCCAACCAATCTCTGTTTCCCTTGCATCTATAAAAGTGGGGAGGGGCTCTTGCTAAAGAGGATAGACCTTCATTCCAGCCTCCATTGCATGGACATCATTAGCCCTTTGGGGTTTAAAGTTTCACCATAATGGGAAATTGGCTCACAGCCCAGCGTTGCACAAACACCTTTGATGGTTTGTGTCAACACTGTTTGCTGCCCAAGGCTTGGGATCTGACGTCCGTTTTCCCTTGCAGTACTGAATGGATCATTCGTGCCTTTCTTATAATCAGACGATATATCGGTGCAGAGGTTCGCCTCTGCTGACCTCATGCTGTGTTTCTGGCTCGTAGTTGTTCTCCCAAATACTACAACAGGCAACATTAAAAAAGCAGCGAAATTTCAACTTGGGCGCAAAGAAATCTGCTAGATTGATAAACCAAAGTTTCTCAGTTCAAGGATTTTGCCCCTTTCAGTTTGCGACAAGTGGTGATAACGGGCATGTTGATGATCAGGAGGCATCGAACAATTATCCCAAACCACTTGATTAGATTTTTGAGCTTTCATGTGGATGAAGAACTTTCTGTTGTATCTGGCTTTTATGTCCCTCCCACATATCTCATTGGAGCTAGGTGATTGAAAATGTTATCATTTGCAGATCTGAGCGACACCTGCTACTTCCTTGACTTTCATAACTTTATGGCTTTCCTTCTTGGTGTTGTAATCTCAGTGATGATGAATATTTTTTTATTAAATCTTAACATTTAATTTATATTTTGGGAAAAATAAAAAAAATTTAATTTCTGTCATCTGACATTATGACTTTGTCTTTAATGTTTATTTTACTTATGTCTTTTTTTTTTTATTAAATCACATTATTTCTATGGGATTAAGGTCTGGAGACTGGCTAAGTCACTCCATGACCTTAATGTGCTTCTTTTTGAGCCACTCCTTTGTTGCCTTGGCTGTATGTTTTGGGTAATTGTCTTGCTAGAAGTAGTCCTGTGCCCTTAGCAGAGAAACACCCCCAAAACACGATGGGGAATATGTATGAAAACTCTCTTGGTCTAAGACTTTTCTTGTTGCCCATAGCAACCAGTCAGGGCCCTCCTTTCATTTTTTTCAGTGCACTATATGAAATGAAAGGGGAACTCTGACTCTGACAGTTTTCATACATGTGGCCCAATGTTTCCACCACCATGCTTGACAGTGGGGACAGTGTTCTTTGGGTCATAGGCAGCATTTCTCTTCGTTCAAACACAGCGAGTTGAGGTAATGCCAAAGGGCTCAATTTTTGTCTCATCTGACCACAGCACCTTCTCCCAATCACTCACAGAATCATCCAGGTGTTCATTGGCAAACTTCAGACGGGCCTGCACATGTTCCTTCTTGAGCAGGGAGACCTTGAGGGCACTGTAGGATTTTAAATCATTATGGTGTAATGTGTTACCAATGGGTTTCTTGGTGACTGTTGTCCCAGCTGCCTTGAGATCATCAACAAGTTCTCCCTGTGTAGTTTTAGGCTAATCTCTCACCTTCTACATGATCAAGGATACCCCATGTTGGATTCGATATGGATATTGAGATGTGAACAACATAAAATATATCCAATATAATCTGCAGATCATAGCAGGATGGCATCTGGGTGTGTGGAGACGGTTGTATCCTAAACAGGTTCTACTTGAAAGAAACCAGGATGGAACAGATAATAAAGGGATGCAATGACAATTTTCCAGCTTGTCAACAAAGACTATTGTTTACTCAATGGCAGTTATTTCCAGCTGACCAACAGAAATTATGGTTCACTATGTAATGGCAACAGAGAGTAAATAAGCTTTGTGTAATATTCCATTGTCTTGGGCCCATTGACTGTTTACTGGAATGCTACTAAATGTTTATTATTGTGACAAAGCCTCAGACCTAATGAGATCTTCAGGACACATTTCAAATACCACAATGCCATCATCAGGAATTGAAGGATATCACAACAAATAATGGATTTCTATAACTGGAAGATGATTGGACAAACAACCATAAAGGAGGACGGAAGATATCAGAGTAAGGGGTGGAACCGTGGGCATGAGTGAAGGTGTGGATGTGGCTTCAGTTCGCATATATATGAGGCCAAGTTAGGTAGTCAGTAGGTATGTTTAGGTTATGTATGTAGTTTGTATATAGTTTGTGTAGGTAATTTAGGTTATGATGTTGTGTTATGTTAGATAGATAGTTTATGTTTGATGCATATGTGTGTTCCCATTGTAAGGACATTTGAAGTAAGGTTATGCCATTTACTGTTACTTTGTGGACTTTATTTTATACTTGGAGCAAACCAACTCTTTCTTTTAAAGCTTTGACTCCTCGTCATTTGTAGCGAGCACAGGATAAGATAAGCAGAATATTGATAATATTAACCACTTAATACACCCCATGAGGTGTCAATTGACAGTCATTTTGTATTTCTTCCATTTTCTTACTGTTGCACCAACAGTTGTCTCCTTCTCACCCAGCATCTTACTTATGGTTTTGTAGCCCATTCAAGCTTTGTGCAGGTCTATGATCTTGTCCCTGACATCCTTAGAAATCTCTTTGGTCTTTCCCATGTTGTAGAGGTTAGAGTCTGACTGATTGAGTCTGTGGACAGGAGTCTTTTATAAAGGTGACTAAGACAGCTGTTTTTAATGCAGGTAACAAGTTGATTAGGAGTGTCTAACTGGTCTGTAGGAGCGAGAACTCTTAATGGTTGGTAGGAGATCAAATACTTATTTCTCACTGCAAAATGCAAATAAATTTATATAATTTAAACAATGTGATTTTCTGGATTTTATTTTGGATATTTTATCTCTCAATGTTAAAATTAACCTTTCCTTAAAATTATAGACTGTTCATGTCTTTGTCAGTGGGCAAACTTACACAAATCAGCAAGGGATCAAATAATTATTTCCTTCACTGTATGTTTCTTTGACCATTTATTGTGCTTAAATATTCATCTCACATTTATACATTTTGAAGCCTTAACAATATTGAGTGGTTATGGCTAGGTCCATATATTTAAAGTGAACTATTCTGACTGTCATATCCTTTGTGATCCTAGTGCTACCATCCTCTCAGCAATATTATTTATTACTATTAGCCACCAGCTTTCCTCCTCATTTATATGCCAGCATTCATGATTTTTTACTCATGATTTTAATATATATATTGAATAAATATGTTGTATTTTTAACAAGCATCTGGAGGCGGTGTCTTTGTATACTACTTTAAGCTATCACAATTAACATTAGTACAAATGATAAACAGGTCTTAAAGGGGTTGTCTCACTACAAGGATTGATTTTTATGTTAAAGATCTTGCAAAAACAAGTCACTTTGCAATATATGTCCCTTAACAGTATTCTACCTATACTAAGATATCCCCTCTTGTATGGGCTGCATCAGTTCCTCAGGTCCTCAGACCTGTTTGATCTCTTCTGATAGGCTGCCAGCACTGGTTGCTATAGCTACAGACCTGGCTTCTATTGCAGCCTAGTGGAAGCCAGTAAACACGCCCCTATATTCAAAGTATAACCAAGAAAACAGGACTGAGGTAAGATGAAAATTTAGTGAGACAACCCCTTTAACCTTACTGTCTTCAGCTGTGATCAGTTACATACTCCAGGCATGGTAAAATGGAAAATATGAGTATTTCTGCAAAACAAAAATTTGTAAATTTAGTAATATTGGTCAACAGGAGCTATTTATCATCAAATAATTCTGTTTATCCTTTCAGAACTGAAATTACACATGGCCCTGAAAAGTATCCATACCGTTGAATATTTAGTCTGATAATATGTATTCACATTGACACCCACAATTTAGGCTGAGTTCACAGGTAAAAAAACACATTGCGGGCAGAGAACTGCACTGGCCTGATGGTCAGTGCAGTGTTCAAATTAAAATCAGCTTCAAGGTGTTTGCTTGTTAAGGGTGCTTTCACACAGCGCAGTTTTGGTGGAGTTTTAACCGCGCTCCAATTAAACTGCCTTTATTACCAGCAAGCTTTTTCCACTTATCTAAACTGTTTGGAAAGTGAGTAATCAGTGTGCTTGTAATCCACAAGACTTCAAACACAGTAATTGATTACTTACTTGAAACACCTTTCTGAACAGTTTAGATAAGTGAAAGAAGCTTGCTGGTAATAAAGGCAGTTTAATTTAAAACTGCACCAAAACTGCACTGTGTGAAAGCAGCCTAACAGCTGCACATTTACCATGATTACCACGCTGCCTTTTAAAGTAAACTACTTGAAGCTGATTTTTTTTCACATAATAACATGTTAACAAAATTTATCCCCAACATGGGGATACAAACAGTACGAGGGAGAGGGGGGGGAACGGGGAAAGAGGAGGAGAAGTCAGGGACACAAACTTGAAGCTGATTTTTAATTTACAAAACACACTCTTGGACTTGCCTACATAGCAAAAGATTGCAGTGTGTATCTATACCTTGTCTGATTGATGTCTATGTATAAATACATAGACACCTATTTAGTGACTACTATGGGACCCGCCCTCACCGGGGGGAGGGGGGGGGGGGCCCGGCTGTCAGTGAACCGTACCTTAATTTTCACTGCCGCTTGGCCCGATCATAAAACGTGTTGTGTCACTAGGGGGCAGTCTGGTCCCAACACTGCTACACAAGGCTGAAAAAAGTATTGTGAAAGAGCTGAACCCTTAGCAGCCCCCCTCCTCTCCTCCAGGTATCCATGCTGACATGCTGAAACACATGAATTACAACAGCCTCAAGCTGCTGTAGTAGTGTTGCGGCTTGTTGTCTGTACACAGAGGTCGGGACGGTGTAGGAGGGTTGTCTGCACTGCTGCAGTGAGAGCAGGATGTGACAGAAAGCTCCTGCCATGTGGCCACCCCCTGTGTCTTCCCAAGACTCCTGGACTACCTCACCACTGCATGAGTGAACCAGCTGCATTGCATAAAAGTAAGTGTATGTGTATATGGTTGTAACTTTATGTGTGTGTGTGTGTATATATATATATATAAATATATATATATATATATATATATATATATATATATATATATATATATATATAGATACTGGATATATGCCTGTTAAGTGTGTCTGTAGTACATACTTGCCAACTTTTGAAAGGGTGAAAGTGGGAGATCTGAAGGGGCGGCGTACGTAGTGCATTGTGCCAAAAATTTACATGACCAAACCCATCTTGTTGGTGAGGCACGCCCCCTTAAAAAGCCACACCCACTCCACCTAACTGTGTAACGGCTCTGGAAGAAAGTTTTGCCATCACCCAGCTTTCCTGGACTGTTGGATAGCCTATTCAGCATCCAGGAGAGCTGGGAGATACCGACAAACTGTGCCTGAATATAAACCATTACATATCAATCAATATTTTTACCATACAGTGACGATATAGTAGTAGATACCAGTGTACAGGTAGTAACCCCTTATAGCCAGGTAGTAGCCCCCTCGAGCCAGGTTGTTGCCCCCACTGGCCATGTTGTTGCCCCCTTCAGCCAGGTAGATGCCCCCTATAGCCAGATAGATGGCCCTTATAGCCAGGTAGTGCCCCTTATAGCCAGGTAGATTCCCCCTATAGCCAGGTAGTGCCCCTTATAGCCAGGTAGATGCCCCCTATTGCCAGGTAGTGCCCCTTATTCCAGGTAGATGCCCCCTATAGCTAATGAAAATAAAATAATAAAAGCTACTCACCTCACCTGGTTCTATGCAGCGCGACAGGTCCTGGAGCTGGTGAACGGTGTAAGCGGTGTGACGTCATCATGCCGCTTACACCACCACGCCGCTTACACCACCACGCAGCTCCAGAGATCTCCTGGGCCGGCAGAGGTTGCTGACCAAGGAGGTCCAGTGTCACAGGGGGCTTGGTGAAAGCCGTGCATCAAAACCCCTGCGACACATATCTGTATGTACAGCGCTCACCGAGGTTCAAAATCGGGAGGTTTGGCATGCATGCTGTAGTATGAGTATGAATATTCATCTGTGTGTAGATGTGTGATGTTTGTATGTATGTAGTATCTACTCAAGTGACCAGTATTCAGTGCAAGGTAAAGTAGTAAAATCTATTGTGTAAACAATCAAAGAATCGCATTCCACTAGTAGAGCGTGTGAGTGGTGTATGTGGGATGTGTCTGGGGTGTGAGTGGTGTATGCAGGATGTGTCTGGGGTGTGAGTGGTGTATGTGGGATGTGTCTGGGGTGTGAGTGGTGTATGTGGGATGTGTCTGGGGTGTGAGTGGTGTATGTGGGATGTGTCTGGGGTGTGAGTGGTGTATGTGGGATGTGTCTGGGGTGTGAGTGGTGTATGCAGGATGTGATTAATGTAAGGGTTCGTGGATTCGCCGGACCACCGCAAGCGATGATAGTTAAGCCACGCCAGGGAGCAGAGTCTAAGTAGCCCCCGGTATTCACCAGAGCCCGCCGCAAAGCGGGATGGACTTGCTGCGCCGTGAGGCTACCAGGTCGCTACCCCTGACATGACTTGCCTGCGATGGCGGCCGGGGTACTGCAAGGTACAGAATCGGAATCCAAAGGCATAGTCGGGGACAGGCAGGAGGTCAGGGCAGGCGGCAGAGATTCGTGGTCAGAGACGGGCAGAAGGTCAGGGCAGGCGCCAACAGGCAAGGTCAGGAAACGTAGCGGAACGGACTGGTACACGGGTAATCAGACAGGACTTTCCAACACTCTAAACTAGGCAAACGCACACCAACAGTCGGGCAGAGAGTGCTGGGGGCGTATTTCTTATATAGGACCAGCAGCCGGCAATTGACCCTTTAAATCCAGACCAGCCATCGTGCGCGCGCCCTAGGGAGCGGGTACGCACGCGGCGGCCGGGACAGGCAGGAGCAGCGTACACCGGAGCGTGGACGGGTAAGTGAGCAGGCTCCAGACCTCGGGTGGCAGGGGGATGGTCGCGGGTAGCCGCGGCACCCACGCCGGACCCCCTGCGGGCAGGGGGGTGGCCTGGGGGGGCAACGGCACCCATGCCAGCCCCCATGACAATTAATGTGGAAAGTGTCTTAGTAGATGCTATTTTTTCTGTCATTCCCATTGGAACATGCAATGAAAAAATTTTTTATGAAGCAAGGGGGGCCTCATTGAAAAGTTTGCTATGGGGCCCAGCCATTTCTAGTTATGCCCCTGTCCCCCACTATTAGGGTATGTTCACACAACAGATTTGGGGACTGATTATGGGGCGGAGTCAGCACCGAATCTGCTTCAGAATCAGCATCCAATCCAACTGCAATCCATCTTACATTGTTTGCTAATGGCAATCAGTGTCATAGTTCACACGACACTGATTTTCCTTGGCGTTGATTTTTTATTTCGGCGCTGAAAATTTGCAAAGCTGAAAAAGAATTGACATGGATTCCATGCATCACATTGTAATACATAGGAGGCTGAAAATCCTCGTCTGAAATCTGCAATTACTGGCACAGATTTTCCGATGAGGATTTGACACTGATACAGTGCTGAAATTTTCAGCTTTCAAATCCGTTGCATGAATGTACCCTAACCCTACTGCCCCACTCTAAATCATATCTTCCCCTTTATTACCCAGCTCCTGCACTCTGAACCCCATCTCCCCCTCTATTACTAACCTCCCCCACTCTGAACTCCCTCCTCCCCAACTGTATTAGTAACAGTGTTGAGCCGAACTGTTCGGAAAATGGTTAGTTCGGCACCAAGTCAAACCAAATTTTTTGCCGCAAGTAAGGTAAAAAGTTCGGGTTCGGCACAGGCGCTCAGTGCCTTTTTCAGCTGCTTCCTTCAGTTTTGGCGGCCAGCCAATCAGTGCAGAGCACAGATGGTGGGTTAAAAACGTCACCAGTGAGGATGTAGGGATCTCATTGGCTGCTAAAATCACATGACCGTCTTATGTGTATGTCACTGTATTTCCTGTTGAACGCCATTTCCACCTTACTCTCTGTAGTGAACACACTGCTGCCTGTGTCTGCTGGTTTTCCAGCAGGCAGAAATACCCTTTAATAGCGATTTAACACAGGAAAAGCTGCTAGTTAGATTACTCAGGGGGGACAGCTAGCTTAGGGAATTATACACAGCAATAGTTAGGAAGTTAGGTAGTTTTGTATAGATATTCCATAGAAAAAATTCTGTTTATAATCTATTTGCCCGTAGCAAAGTATAAGCATTTAAGAACACTGTTGATTTGCTTCATTTTTGATGCTTTTGGGGTCAGGCCACTGTAAAATACACCGTATGTAAAGGTCCTATTGAAAAAAAAGCTTATTTCACATACTCATTTCTTTTTGCTAATTTTATTCTGAGTGTCCATAAGGTCATTTTTGCTGGTTTTGGGGTCAGGCTACTGTAAAAGGGGTGCCAGGGGTGCCAATAGGGCAGTACTCCTGTCAGGGGCCCTAATCAAAAAGGGGCCCAGTGATATGTTAAAAAATAGGAACCAGTAATGGGTGGTGGCCCCATTTGATTTAGCTGCATGGGGCCCTGAAACGGTTAGTAGACGACTGACGGCAGCCCTGCCTATCGCTGCACCCTCTATACCTACGGCACTGCCAGCTGAACCTCCATGTTCCCTGTTGTGTTGTTCTTGCTGCCACCACATATATGACATTTTCTTGGCCCTGGTGCAAAAAGTGATAGGGGGGCTCCTGCCAGTTACCATGTGCCATTTCCAATACCGGTGTTTTCTTATGTGTCAAAGGGGCCCCGTTGACACAGCTACCGCTGCACCTCGTATAGATACGCTGTCCTCATCTTTTCAGTTAGCCATTAAAAGGAATTAATTATTTTAGCCTGTGAATTTTTTCTGTGACTGTTAGAGCCAAATTTTCTTCACCAAGTTGTTCCACGTATCCATTTTACTGTTATGGATGGTAATTACAGCTTCTCCTCACCTGTTTGGGTATAAAAATAAAACAGAACATTGTTTACCATTGACTTAAATGGGGTTGGAAGTTCAGTTCGCGTTCGACTCGAACTCCGAACCTAACTTCTCAAAATTCGAGGTTCTACTCAAACTCAAACTTTTTAGGGTTCGCTCATCTCTAGTATCAATACAAAGCATAAGCTTGCTTACCCGTCTCTTAGGCTTAATTTGAAAACGCCATTAGGAGACACCTGTAGCTTGCCATCGGCCTCCGGCAAAAAACCCCCAAACAAGTTTTGAAGACCCCAGGGGAAAGGGAGAAATAAAAACCCGGGGGTTTTTTATTAAAAAAAATTATTACACAACAAAAACCCTAAAATAGCGACTTTAACTGAAACCCACCCCCTTATGGGGTTTTTCGAACCACAGGGGGGTTCTTGATCCCCGTATTTTCATCACTACCATAAATTTCCCCACTTGCAAACTTTTTTCCCCCCCGTCCCCAAAGGCATTCTCTTTTTTTTATTTTCCCAGCGTTTTTGTGGCACAGTATAAAATTTGCTCTAAAAAAAAAAATTTCACAATATAGACCTTTGGCATTTTTTCCCCCGTCCGCCCCAGAAAAGCTTTTCTTAGTTTGGCATCTAATTTTGTACAGCGGTTTTAAAATGCCCATGCAGATTTAGCAGCAGCACACTAAAGGGGACATGGATGAATGAGGTTGTGCTAGAAGCCCTGTTCGCTATATTTTTAACCAGGCCGCATTTCCAAAACCCGGGACCGCACTACAAAGCTCCCGCGGCACTTTGTAATGAAACCTGAATAAAGGGGCTTTCGGGAGGTTTGTCGCACAAAAACCTTGGGAATGCTACACATTTTTTATAGCTTCGGGTAGGGCAAATCCAAGCGCATTACTGCCAAAAACTTTAAAGCATTTTAAAAAAAGGTATGTTCACATGGCTTTATTTTCCCCGCATTTTGCGTTTTTATACGTGGTGAAAGGGCTCCCAAAATTAGGGTTTAATTTAAATAGCTCCCATAGAAAATATAAAATTAACCTCGCCCCCTTCCCGGGGCATACTAAAACGATTGATCTTTATCCCCCGGGGAAAGAAAAGTGACATGTCAATTGTTTGCAGGATGCTAATGGGGCTGGCCGGAGGCGGCCCCCCGTGCTATGGAATTATGCGCTGACTAGCTCGTGCTTCCAAAACACACAGCGTATTGGGGGCGCAACAGTACAAACCGAAATTTCCCCCCGTGTAACATACCCAAAGTGTTGTGCAGCCCCTTTATTTTAAAGGGTATGGGTTACCAGTGGATCCCCAGTAAGGTAACCAAAAATTGGAAAGGGGTAACCAGGGAATTTAAATTACACAGATGGAAATTTAAAGGAGACATATTTCAGCTGCTCACCCCCAATTTCGGGTTTTCCGGGACGGGTCTTGGGGGCCCTTTTTGAAACCCCTGAAAACTTCAGTATACCAAGGGGGGAGACTGCCACAGATGGCCATTTGCAGTTGCTTTTCAAGGAGAGTATCCGGGTTTTTCCCCCCCCGGGCTTGAAAAAAAAGGGCCGGTCCCCGGGACGAAACGGGAAAAGGGGGTTAGTACTTTGGTTGTGAGGCGGGGTATTAGACCCAGACCACTGATAAGGGGGTCTCTCTGAACTTTTTAGTTAGTGGCTGGAGGGCCCGGGGGTTTTATGTTATTTTTATTGTACATTTGCCCCCTGCGTGAAAAAAGGGTTTTTGGAAAAAAAAAGGGCGGGGCCGAGGTCAGTTTAAAGAAACAGGGGTTTTGGGCCCCGTGACCAGTATTGGATGCCAGGGGATGTTTTTACAAAAAAGACGGCGAATCCCAGAGCAAAAGATGTCCCCACATGCGGGTCAAAGGGTTTGGTGCCGAACACAATTGAACGCTTCCCAAACATAGAAAATTTCACACAAAATTTAAGGTTAAATTACAGCTCAGCAAAACAGTATTTCAATAACACCCTTAAAATACCCCTTTTTTCAGCCACAGTATCAAAACATAAAAAGGTTTAGATAAAAATTAGCTTACCCAACAATATCACCATAATAAGGGTGTTTGGATAAAACCGTTGAACCAAAAAGTAAAAAACACAATATAAGCTTCGATACAGCAGCTCTGAATACAATGTAACCCATGACAACTTAAAAAAGTAAAAGGGAAAAACATGGAAGGTTTAGAAAAACATCGTATCATAAAATGAAAAGGTTTTAGTTTAAAACAGCTGAGAACACAGTACCCATCCCCAATTAAAAGGTTTTGATTTTACACCCTCAAACACAGTATCATTCATGAAAGGATTAGATACACAGCTCAGAACACACATCATAAATTAAATAATTAGACACACAGCGCAGAACACATTTAACCATACTTAAAAAGGAAATTGTTTTTCCCCTTTTTTTTTTTTTTTTTCAAAAACCGGTTTTTTTTTTTTTTTTTTTTAGGGGAATTTTTTAAGGCAAATTTTTTTGTTTTTTTAAAAAGGTTTTTTTTTTTTTTTTTGGTTTTTTTTTTTTGGGGGGCTTTTTTTTTTTTTTTTTTTTTTTTTTTAAAACCCCAAGGTTTTTAAAAACAGTGACCCTCCAATAATTCTGCTTTTTTTAAAATGACCAAAATCCAACAGAGCATCACTTCATGGGTTTCTACCACAAACGCCCCAAAAAAATTACCTGTAACTTTTTTGAAAAATTTCCCCTTCCCCCTTAGTAGTAAAGGCAAAACCCGTGCCCCATTCAATATCTGGGTAAATTAAAAGACGAAACGGGTATCCCCAAATTGAAACCCGTCTGTGCTGCCCGTTTCCTTTTAAATTTTTTTGGCCAGCTGTTTTCCTCTTTTTCCGCCTTGGGGGGGATTTTGGGGGACCCTATAAATTGAAACCAAAATTAATTTTTTTTTTTCCACCTATAAGGTTTCCCCTAAATCCCACCATCTCCACACACTTTTGGGAAATCTTTCACCCCTTTTTGCTTTCTTATCACTCCTTACATCAGACACACTCCCTCCTCCCTTCCTGAAACCCCCCTCCCCTTTCCCAAAAATAAATAAAACCCCTGAATGTTTAACACCCCAATCATGTGAGGATTTCAGCCTTTGTTTTTAAGCAACCCCAAACCCAAACCCCAAATTTCTGCTCCCAAGAACTAGAAACCCCCAAGCTCCCCCCCCTTTTTTGCTTGCTGGACTTCTGGTATTTGTGAACAAACACTTCAAATTCCCTTCCAGTTTTACACATTCATTAAATGGAATAGAATTAGATGAAATATTGTGGGCTCCTTGATTTTAAAATGCTGGTTTTTTTAGCAAAAAAGGGGGAAACCTCCTTTTTCCACGGGGTTTTATTTTCCCCCCCCCCCCTACAGTCCACTTCTCTACTCGCTGATATAGTCTGATCCCCTTCCCCCTAACCTATAATACCACTTTCATTTTTCCCAGATCGTTTTTTCCCCCTCAACCATAGTTGTAATACTCCCCCCCCCCCACCCCCTTTTAAAGGATTAAACTCCCCCCGCACAAAAAGAACCCTCTTTTTATTTTGGGGCAATTTTTTTCTGTAGAAAACCCGATTGTATCCAATGAAAAAAACCCCCCAGTGCTCTAAGAACCCCCAAACCCCCCCCTGTCTGCCCCAAGATTCAAACAAATTTAAATTCCCCAGCTCCCCGCTACGGCATGGAAAAGGCAAATTCCAGGAAACAACCTTGGAGGGGCCCTTTTTCCCCTTTAACTTGGAGCCTTTATTAATTTTTTAAAATTTTTCTCTTAAGGATCCCCAGCCCACCATTTTTAACTGTCATTTGGTTTCAAACATTGACCAAGCAAATGGGTCAATTTTTTCCACTCCTGTCAGTAATTTATCACCTTGGTCCACCACCTGCCGAACCCTGGCACAGGGAAACAGCAAACCATTTGGTTAAGGTGGTCTTGTTGGAAAAATTATTTTTTGGGCCCCTCTTTCCTTTTTTTAGAAAACCCCTATAAAACCCCTAAAAAATGGGGGTTTTTCCCAAACCGCATTTAAAAAACCATCTAAACCCAACCCCACCCAGGGGTTGGGGGCTTTTTTTTTTTTCCTTTTTTCCCCTGCAAAAAGGAAAAAGTTTGTACCACTAGGGGTTTCTAATTTTTTTGAGTCTGATTCCCCAGTAATTCCCCAATTTTATTTTTGCAATTTTTCAAGGAAAGGGTCTGGAACAAAAAAGGTTTGGGCCTTTTTTTTTTAAAAGGGAACCCCCCTTTAAAAAACCCCCTAACTTTTTAATTTAACCCCGCTCATGCTCATTTCCCGCTGGGAAGGGAGTTAATTTTGGCAAACACAGGTGGTTTTAAATAAAAACACCCCGCAAAATTTTTTGGGGCCGCAAGGGGGTGCTGTCCTTGGAGCCTGTAGCCTATGACAATAAATGTTGGAACAGGGAGCCAGGGCCACCTGCTCCTCCCTCCCCAAATCAACCCCCCCAAAAAAAAACCAAAAAAAAAATTACATTTTAGTTTTTTTTTGAAGTTTTACAAGGTAAAAAATTTTAAAATTTTATCTGTTTTTCTTTTGGGTTTAGAATTCCCAAAGGGTTAAAGGGAATTGGGGTCGCAAAATTTTTTTTTTGTAATGTGTGTGTTTTTAAAAAAACATTTTTTTTTTTTCAGTTTATTTTTTAGTTTTTTGTGCTTTTTATAGGACATTTATTAAAAAGGGAAAACCCTGTTTTACAAGGGGGAAAATTTCCAATCTTTTAAAAAAAAAAGAAACCGGGCACCCTTTAAAATTTTAATTTTTCCCCCCCTTTTCTGAGGAAGCACAAGCTAGTGACAGTTATGTGTTTTCCCCCCCCCACTGGGGTCCCTTTTTTTTTACTGTAAAAAAAGCGTATTTTTAGAGTATTTAAAAGCCAAAAAACTGGGGGGGTTTTTTTTTTTAAACCAAAAAAGAGTCATGAAAAAGGAATTTCCCGTTTTTTTTTTAAAAACCCTTGGGCCCCCCTAAAGGGTTAACCCCCGCCCCCACCCCTCAAATTAAAAAAACCAAATTTCTTTGAAAAAGTAGAAACATGGAAAAAAATAACTGCCAGGTGGGTGGGGCTAGTCTGTGGTAGGCGAGGCTTACATCTGCTTATGAATAAGATTTGAGGGGTAAATGCTCTAAAACTACAGCATCTTACAGAATAAGGGACACAGCGCTGGAAACAGCAGGTCTGTCACTAGCTTGTGCTGTCCTTAGCAAGGGGGGGGGCATAACCTATGTGACAGGTTCCCTTTAATAGCAGCTCTGTATTGTGTTACTGCATGACACAGAGAAAGCTGCAGTAAATCACTCACTGTGCATAGTCAGCCCGGGTCGCGGGCACATCCGTACCCCGCTGGCGAGCGGCGGCGCGACCGTTCCGCTGCTCAGTCCCCTTCTTACTTACCCAGCCACGCTCCTGACGAAGTCTCTGCTTCCCAGCGCGTGCGCGTCCCCGTCTCCTAGGGCGCGTGCACGCCGGCATTGTTAAGTTTAAAGGGCCAGCGCACCGGTAATTTCCTGTTGCCGGCCGTTGCCCCTATTTAAGCCTGCCCCTTCCTGATCCCTTTGCCGGATCTTTAGTGCCGTATAGCCTATAGAGAAAGCATTCCTTGTGTCTTGTTCGTTATACCGTTACTGTACCATTTGCCTCCGTCCCTCGACCACGAACAATTGCCGCCTGTCCTGCCTGCCCCCGACTACGTCTTTGCCTTACAATTCTGTACCATGCTACACCTCAGCTGCCACCGCAAGCAAGTTACGTCAGGGGTAGCGACATGGTGGACTCCCGCCGCAGCAAGTCTATCCCGCTTTGCGGCGGGCTCTGGTGAATACTGGGACCTACTTAGATTCCGCTCCCTGGCCTGGCTTATACCATCGCTTGCAGTGGTCCAGTGGATCCACTACCCATCCGTTACACAGCAGAGGCATACTTACCAACCCTCCTGGGCTGGGCGGGACGCTCCCGCAAATGGGGACATTCTCCCACCCTCCTGCAAGGGGTGGTTAAACCTCCCGCAGCTGAGCAGCTGCCGGAGGTTCTTTCTATAAGCGGCTTCAGGGCAGTGTCTCTTGACACTGCCCTGAAGCCACTGACCACTGCTGCCCTCAGCAATGATCTCGGAGCTTCCTGCATAGGAAGCTATGAGAGCAGAGAGCACTGCTGGGAAAGTGGGTGGGGCTTAGCGGGAGCCGCCTCCTCTACCCAGCAGAGCAGCCTGAGGCTGGGTTCACACGGCTTAAATGCAGGGCGTAATTACGCCCTGCAATTACGCCGTTGGCCGGGGCCAGGGCGGGAGCGGGGGGCCGGCACCTCGGCACCTCGCGTATACGCCGCTGGTAATTCACATGTCACTTATCTCCCCCCGCGGCGTATTCACCGAGCAGGGAGAGGAGATGTAATCCATAGTTCTCTATGAGAACTGTGGATTACCGTAATGACTGGGACGTATTCCAGCCGTAATTTGCGCACTCTGGCTCGTAATTACGGACTGAAATACGTCCAATTTTAAGCCGTGTGAACATAGCCTTAGGAGCCTGGATGCCAGCAGCAGGACAAGTGAGTGCAGGAAGGGCTGTGGGAAGGGTGTGTGTGTGGGGTGGCTGACTGTGTGTGTGTATGTTTGAGTGTATGGGGGATGGGTGTGTGTGTGTATTTCAGTGTGCAGGAGAGGGTTGTGTGTGTTTGAATGTGCAAGGGGATAGGAGGTTCCCACTTGTCTTCTGTCCCTTTCTCCTGCTCCCTGTGGTCTGGATCTGGTGGTAGCAGGGGGAGGTAGACAGACCACAGAGGGTAAAGTTGCCCTCTGCTCTCTGTCTCCTGCCCCCTGCGGGCTGTATTTGGTGGCGGCAGGGGGCTGGATACAGACCGTAGGGGGCAGGAGTTGCCCTATTGTCTCCTGTTCCATGCTTCTGTCTCCTGCCCCCTGTCTGTCTCTGGCAGTTGCAGGGGGCAGGATACAGGCCGCAGGTGGCAGAAGTTGTTTTTTGTCCCTTGCTCCTGCCCCTGGGGTCTGTTTCTGGCTGTCGTGAGGGCAGAAGACAGACTGCAGGGGACAGACTATGGTGACTGCCTATGGCAATAGCTTATTCAGCATCCAGTAAAGCTGGGTGACACTCCATCCCCCAAAAGTGGCGCCCAGTATTCCTATCATGGAAAGCTGGATGTTATCTGTGGGTGATGGGTGTCACCCAGCTTTCCTGGATGCTAAATAGTGTATCCAGCCTATATGTATGAGTGCAATGTTTGTTTATTTACAGGTTCCTATTTGGACCACATCGGCTTCGGTGGACTACGTCAGATCAACCTTGGACCTGTTTTTTTCAAATAAAATGGTTAAAAAGGGCTGGTGTCTGGGAGTGTTTATTTAAATAAAAGTTTTTTTGTGCAATTTGTGAGTGTGTTTTTTCCATATAATTCTAGTGATAGTAGTGGAGGTGTCTGACAGATGTCTCTTCATTACTATCACTCGGGCTTGGTGTCAGTCAGTGGTGTTTCTTGTTGCCTGAGGCTGACACTAAACCTGTGACACTATCACCCCAGTACCCAACAAATGAGGGGTACTGGGAAGAGCCGTAGCCATCAGAAGCGGACCCTCTAATGGTTCGCTTCTGGAGTAGCTGCATGCTGATATTTTTAGAATGGGAAGGAACCAGTATCGATAGTTCTTCCCATTCTGATAGTATCATGCTGCAGCTGTCGATTTTACCTTGGCTGGTTATGGAGAATGGGGGGACCTCATGTCATTTTTTTCAGAAAATGTATTTATTTAATGAGAATCTAAACATGAGTATACACTGTAATGATTACATGAGTGGCCTACTTTAATATTCTTAATAAATAAATGATTTTTGAGAAAAATGAATGAAGTGAGGTCCCGCCATTTTCCATAACCACCAAAGGGTAAAAATGCAGCTGCCCTGATCCCATACAGTGGAAGGTCCTTTTGCTGGCCCCTTCCCGACTCTAAAAATACCAGCCCGCCCCCCCAAAAGGGGACCACACTTAGGGGTCCGCTTCTGACGGTTACCTGATCTTCCCAATGCCCCAGGGGCGTTTTGGGGTCATAGTGACAGGGAGTTAGTGTCAGCTTTGGGGTGACAAAAACTACTGCGATGCCCCCAAAAACCCCAACCCCCCCAGTAATGGAGAGGTGTCTTCATATGCCCCATTACTAAAACTAATTTTTTAAAGGGAAAAAAAAAACCCCAAAAAACCTTTTTTATTTAAAAAAACACCCCCTGGCTACGCCCTCTTTCACCGTTTTTAAAGAAATCACCCCCAACGTTGGTCTAAATAATCCAAGCCGACAACCAAGGGGGGAAAACTGTATGAATATAAGAACATTAAAAAAATATGACAGTACTAATCTCTATATCCTGCACCCCTGAAAGTCATGCCTGTGGCTGATCTTTCGTTGGGTGCAGGATACAGAGTTCAACCTGACAAGGATTCGGGGGGATACAGAGAAAACCACGGGTACAATTCCCAGGGGTGGTTTATGCCCCCCACCCAAGGAGTTGAATGTACCCTCTCTACCCCCATTGTGTTATGCATTCTAGTCCAACAAAAATAAAAACCCCCCACCCCCAATAACCCTCCTTTATTACCCCTTTGTCCTTCACCTTAAACTACCCCCCCCAAAAACCTTTTACCGCCCCTAATACCCCATGTGGAGTTTGTAAGAATAGCCACGGGTGGGGTGTGAACAAAATGAATTTGAAAGATGTTTGTAGGTTATTTTCAGGGACGAGCATACCCATAAGGTCTTCATGGCGGTCTGTATGGGATGAAGAAGAAAAGGGAAAGAGAACAACCCCAGTCTAAAAGTGTCTCTGGTGATCCCTAATGTACTGCACGGTAATCAGTTATATCGCGACCCTACACTGTACACGGTTTTTCCAATTTTTGGAAATTTGGTAGTAGTGTAATGGGTTTAGTTACAGTTTGCGGTATCTCCCGCTCTTTTGGGGGTTTTAATAGGTTCCAACGTCCAGGAAAGCTGGGTGTTGCCAAAACCCTAATTTGATTTTTTCTAGGCCATTTCACAGTATTGGGTGGGAGGCTTTTCTGAGGGGGGGGTGGTCACCACCAAAGAGGGTGGTCATCACATTTTTGGGGGGGCAGATCTCCCTCTGCCTCTTTCAAAAATTGGGGAAGTATGACAGAGGGCGGGTGGGGGCTCCGCTCCCTCAAGGAAAATGCGTCATTGTCTGCAGCCCGGGAATTGTGTAGTGGAGCAAGAAGTGTGTGTGACAATGGGCTTGTGAGTGCCTGTGGTTTTGCACATGGGCTCGGGGGCGCTGACCCCCGGGCTCGCTGCAGTGTGGTACACATGGGGGGATGTGTTTTTATTTTTTTATAATGTTTTTGTATTTTGCCCCTGTATGTTATAGGTGTGGTGTATGTTTAAATATAATATATAATATATTTATTTTTATAATATTTTAAAAATATATTATTATATATATATATATATGCAGTCGTGCTCAAAAGTTCAAAAGTTTGCATGCCCCCAGTTTTTTTTTATTGGCCTTTTTTCGTGAAAATTAATGTAATGCAGAAAACTTTTTTTCCCCTATGGTGGTTGGGTGAGCCATTTATTGTTAAACTACTTTGTTTTTTCCCTTTTTAAAAATAAAGACAACGAAAAACATCCAAATGGCCTGATCAAAAGTTTACATACCCTGGTGATTTTTTCCTGATAACATGCACATAAATGGGGTTTTAAAGGCTACCTAAGGAATTTATCACTCTACTGTTTGCTTTTAACCTTGGGGTTCATAAAAGTGATGAGTTTTTGGGATCCCCGATAGGGGCTTGTCTTTTTCAAGCCCCGCGGTTTTGATTATGAGTATAGGGGGAAAAAAAAGATTTGTCAAGGATCTACGGGAAAAAGGGAGTTGAACTGTAAAAAACAGGAAAAAGGATACAAAAAAGATATCCAGGAATTTGATGATTCAGTCAGCAGTGTTTAAACTGTGATTTAAAAAAAAAGGAAATCGGGGCTCTGTAAAAACCAAACACAGTAGGTAACCAACAAAAAAATTGGCCACAACGCAGGAAAATAGTTTAGGGGCAAAGAAAACCCCAAATCACACTTTAAATACAGGAATCTCTGAAAACTAGCGGTGTGGCTGTTTC
>JAODAL010048584.1:0-28881 GCA_025379985.1 Phyllomedusa bahiana | reverse complement strand
AATGTCTAATGCACCTAATGAATGTGTTGGCCATTTTTCTTTAAAACCCCGAAAATTTCTAATGGCCTAACATGAAGCGGCGTTCTGGGGGCTCGCCCCACACTCGTAAAATAGACAATTTTTGAAAGGGTTTTCAGCAACTTTTCACCTAGGCCATTACTGCCGGAAGGCAGAGCTATTCATGTGGTTGTTGAGCCCGAGGAGTCAAAGTGGAGCGTTAGGGAAAAAAAAAGTCCAATATTTTCAACTTCACCATGCAATAATAAAAAGAATTTATTAAAATTATAAAACTGAAATAAAAAAAATTTTTTTTAAATGCAATAAAAAATGTTTCTTTTAAAAATTAATTTTAAAATATAAATACCCAAAAAATAATTTAAAAGTTTTTAAATTTTTAAATAGAATCTAAAACATTTTACATTAAAAAACCCATGATTTGTTTTCGTTTTTTAATTTTTATTTAAATTTTTGAAATGTATTTTTCTGTTCTCACCCTTTATTCTACAAAGCAAGAGCCAGCCCCACAGGTCTTGGGAATTTGGCCCACCAAGTAAGATCAATTCCTTATTTCTATTCACTGACTTTGCGTTTAAATTTATTTCCTTATTTCCCGCCTATTTTAACCTTTATACATGTTTGGGGCATTACTAATGCGCCTGAGTTCTGTAATGCGCCAAACATACAGGCGAGGTGCAATGAACTTTCCTGATGTGGCTACTCAAGGTGACAGTCGAAGTCCAGGACAGAAGGCAAGAGCAAGAATGGGTGAGTTGAATCTGCTGGTGGATGCTGCTGCTGGCAAGACAATAGGTACAGCAGCAATTACCAGAGTCACAGCAGGGGCCCGGCTATGCCCTCGGTCCGCAACGGGAGTCATGGCATGGACCGTGAGTGGCACAGAGGGCATAACAGAGGCACGGACACATCCACAATCCCAAGCACGGACCGCGGCGTGATCCACGACACACGGTCTTGGACCACAGCAATCAAAGGTTTAACGATGGGGTTTGGAGGAAGCCTCGGACATGCCTGGAAGGGGACTACTTACAACAAAATTGTTAGTTGCAGGTCTGTTCCTAGGGCGGTTGTGGCGCTGGGAATCAAAAAAAAAAAAAAAAAACACAAAAAAACAAGGCCAAAACTCACAGCCAAAGGCGGGGACTGAAAAATGAACCCAGTAAGAGGAAAACACGGGGCCCCTATGCTCTTGGGGAAAGAAAAACAGGGTGCAGCTGATTGTGACAGTATCACTTCCCCACCATAGGGGAACTATTAGACTACCATTAAATTTTAACCTGTCCCAACGGTTTGTAGAAAAGCCCAGAAATTTAGTACATGGGGAGAGGGGGGAAACTGGGGAACAAAAACCCCCCCCGAGGCAAAAATACCAAAAATTCACTGCAAAAGTTTTATATAACAAGCTCCCAATATGTAGCGTAAACCCCCGTCTTCGTTCACGGCTCCAAGTAAGGCCTCCCAACCGCCCACCAGATTAAATTTTGCAAGAAAGGACCGTGATAGAAAAAACTTAAAAACCTTTAATTGTCGATATAAAAATAGCAGCAACCCACAGACATTCATATAAGTAATGAAAGGGGGGGGGGTACTTAAAGTTACGGTGGGGGTATAAACCCCCATTTAGTCTTAAGATATGGATACTGAGGAAATCTCTTCTTAGCCCGGGGCAGGAGCCTAAACAGCGAACGCCAGGGAGCCCGGGGGCGAAAGTGTCTGTGACGTGCGACGTCCCCTTTTAAAAGCATAGTCAACCACTCAACACGGAAATATATAGAGCGGTCACAGGCACAATTTAACCACAGTAAGCAAAAAAAACATACAAAAAAAAAAACCTTTAAAATCATTAAAAAAACCCTTTGGATAAATCCTCATTTATCCCTTTCGGAGCCTTCCATTTTAAAGCAAGGACCCAAAAAAGGGTTTCCCTTTTTTTGGAACTTTTTTTCTTTTTAGCGGGCCAAATTTGTTCCCTGACACAAATTGCATTCCAAACCACCAGCGTGATCCGCCCCTTTGGTGTGGCCTTTTCCCTTTTCCCAAAAAATTTGAGGGGTTTATGATTTTTTCCCCCTTTTAGCATTTTCTTTTCTTTAAACTCGCGGGTTTTATCACTTTTTTTTGTTTAAAATTTTTTTGTCTAATCATGGTTTTGTGTTCATTTAACTAATTTTTAATAGCTTAGAGTTTTGCCCAATTTTCCCTTCCCGGGAAAAGGGCCCCATTTAAAGCATATATAAAAACCCCTTGATTTTCCCAAAATGTAGGGGAAAACCCCTTAAATTTAAAATTTGGGTTAGTTTCATAGGGGGTTAAATTTTTTTGTTTTTTAAAACTGTTCTTTTTGGTTTTTTATAAAGAGTGCAGCTTGCGGGTTTTTGTTTTTTTATTTTCTTTCTCTCTGGATAATGGAGGTCGGTTGACCCAGTGAGAGGCCTGGATTTGACTCTATTGAGAGGTAAAGATAGCGTAGGACTGCCCGACCTGAGATCACGTTGTAAGTTCGTGGGTGGCTTAAGCATTTTTTGATCAAAAATATGTGAACCAAGAATCTCAAAGTTTTTTCATGTGTGATAAATAGCATAAATGCTTCTTTAGGGATTTTCATGTAATGTATTGTCCTTTTTGCAGTCGTGTGCCGCTGGTAGTGATGTGCGTGTGTATATATATATATATATGTGCCGCAACCCTGCCAGTGGCACCCAGGTTCGCATAGATTTTTTTCAGAAATGTTTTTTGTGCAGAAGCATACGTTGTATTTGGTGTATATTGCTTTTAATCTATATGGGGAGGAAGGGGTGCCTCCATTTTGGTTTTCTGCACCACGCCCACTTTCACAGGCTGTTATAAGAGTGCAACTTGCAGGTTTGGTGTTTTTTTTATTTTCTTTCTCTCTGGATACTGGAGGTCGATTGACCCAATGAGAGGCCTGGATTTGGCTCTATTGAGAGGTAAAGACCTGCCCGACCTGAGATCACGTTGTAAGTTCGTGGGTGGCTTAAGCATTTTTTGATCATAAATATGTGAACCAAGAATCTCAAAGTTTTTTCACAAATGTAGTGATAGAACAAATTTGGGCCCTGTCTCATGTTCGGTCCCTGTCTCAGTGTCTCGTAACAGATCTAAACATGGTCATCATAGACAATCACTCCTTTATGGACTAGAAAAGGTCAGAAAAGCTTCACCTAGTTGTATATTTTGAAAATAATACCTTGACAGCAAGAATTGATCTTGGCCTCTCATTGTAATGCTTGGATTTCCACCCAGGGCAGAAGGTTAGTTTCCCTTCTATTCGTTCTCCAAGTCCCTGGGGCCAATTATCAATCATTTGTTGGCTAATAGAGACAGGAGTCCTGCAGAAAGTCTCACCACCTTAAAGCAAAGGGGGACTACCAATAATGCCTGCCCATCCCACTTTAGCCAAGAGCCCCATAACAGCCACATTGGCTACCTCTGTACATATTCCTTGGCACATTCCACTAAGCCAAGACGTTGCAGAAACTAGAGATACAGTCTTCCTGCTTTCTCAGTCCACCTTTAGTTAAAGGGGATGTATTGCTTCTTCAGTTCGTGTGTTTCATTGTGCTCTCAGCTTCTCGGCTCTACAAATCCAGAGGCGTTTCTTCCCCTCCCAGCTGGGTGTTTCTTAACTGAAGGGCAATGACATCATCCCCCCTTCACTGTTCATGCTCGCTCCCGAGTCTCCCCCTCTCCCCCAAGTGTCGTTCTCCCAATGCAGTCTTAATTTGTAAGAGCTGTTTGTTTACATACCACAGCCCTGCATTTAGTCTAGACAATCTTCTATGAACTCAGAGCACTGATCTCTTCTCTCACAGCTGGAGATTTGTTACAATTGAATCCAGCCTTCTATGAACTCCTCCAGAGCAGCACAGATCTCCCTTCTATGTTTACACGCAGGAGCATTTAGGCATCGAGGCACAATTCTGGTGTTTTCTGATTGTAGAAGTCCTGCAGTATTATTGTGTTTCTTCTGGCTGTGCAGAGTGAAATAGCTGTCGGTCCCTTACTTTGAGTGAGAGAGGCAGCTTAATGCTCCGTCTATGTTTGCATTAGGCACCGACGCACAATTCTGCTGTTTTCTGATTGTGGAAGCAGGTGCAGTGTCTCTGTGTTTCTGCTGGCTGTGCAGAGTGAAATTGTGCCGGTCCCTTACTTTGAGTGAGAGAGGTAGGAATGTGCGCTTCCGTGAATACGACTGGGGGCCAGACAGAATTTAAATTAGTAGAGCCGGCAGCCAATGAAATGAAAGGAGGTGGAATTCGACCGGCACTGGGGAACTGTGTTTACAGAAACAGAAGATAAGGGAGACTGTGAAAACAAGACAGCTTTGCTAATGACATCCAATTGCAAAGTTGCTTGTTTTCACTGTCCCCTTATTCTGAAGACCATTGAATGAAATGATACAACCCCTTTAAGCTCTTTTAAGAATAGGCATTTTTTGGTCAAATGAATGTTAACAGGAGCATTCCTTGCAGATACTTGCCTCTTGTAGAGGCCATGTCATCAGCTCATGATCTAAGATCAATGTATGGTCTCCTTGTCAGCAGTATATCTCGCCTTATGAGTAAGGAATGTGCTGTTGACATGTCTGTGAGCCGAGGGGTTGAATAACCAATCTTGAGAACAATTATCTCGTTAATTACCCCTATCCCTATATTTGTCCTGTAAAAAATGAATGTGAATAAGCAAGTTATCAAGTCTATATCTCAGGAGATAGAGAACTAAGGGTCCATTTTACATGGGCAAATGTTTCACTTTTATAATGGACAATTTCTATCCTTTTGAACATGTGTCAAACTCAAGGACTGCAGGTTGAATTCGACCCACCATGTCATTTTATGTGACCCACAAAAGCCTAGATCCAGCAATGGACAACATTTGGACACAGAAGGACCAGTTTTAGAGGCTCTGGCACTAGCACAGAGAGTAAGTGCCAAATTTAAAGGGGTTGTCTCGCTACAAAGAATAGCTTTCAAAATGTAGGGAACTCTAAATGAAGACGTTTTCCAAATATATTGCTTTGTTCATCTTTTTTTGTTAAGGAGCTACAAGTGATTTTATCACCTTCTGAGGGCTTTCTAGTTCCCCAAGTGACCGACCTGTGTACTCTTTATCCCCTGCTGTTTGTTCTATCTGATAGCAGGGAGTGACGTCATCACACAGGTCAGGGCCAGCAGTGAGAGCTTGTGTGTTATCTGATCTTTCAGACAAAAGACAGTAATTACTCTATTGTTAACATTAGCTCAGCAGCTTCTCCTGTCCTGGTAGAAGGTAATTTAGCTAATCTAGACTGATAAACAGAGAAGTCTGAATACACAGAGCTCATATGCTAATTACAGACAGCTTGACCAGGAATTGACAGAGCAAAGCAGCATTATTTAATTCATGCATCCTATGAAACTTTGAGATGAGACAATCCCTTTAAATACTTAAATTCTGAGCTCCAACTCATATCTCCCACACCGCTCTGTTATACAACAAGCAAGCACCAAAAGTACCCAAGTTACCCTCTAAGGCCCTCTAATAGTCCATTGGAGGCAACCATTATGCCGATGTGGCCTCGGGTGAAAATAAGTTTGACACCCTTTCATTAAAAGGATCCCTTGACAATAAGCTGATCACACAGTGACCCCCTGCTGGGACCTCCAAGCAAGTAACTGTAACATATGAGAAAACCTGGCAGCAAGTGTTCACTTTTCCTGCAGCGCCACCAGATGGGCAATAAAGTATTACACAATGCCCATTCAAATCAATGGATTGACTGGTAATGCAGGACAGGACAGGTCCTCCAGAGCAGGAGACACTCTTTGTAAATGTACTGCTCGCTGTAGAAAAAATAAAACAAAGACCCCTTTAACAAGTGCAGGTCGACAACATAGGAAGTGTAAAACAAACATATATAAAATGATCAATTATTAACATGCAAAAAAGGAGGACACATATTCTCTTCTCTCTCTTCCCTTCAACGCATGTTGTATGATGGGTAAAAGACTTGTCTTTGGTAACACTTAAATTTAGCAACAGGAAGGAACGTGCACACGTGCTGCATACGTGGAGAATATTATTTTAGCTATTTTATTGTATTTTTAGTGCAGCCATTCATTCCTTAGTGCCCAATATTTCCCTTTAAGAATAGAAGCTTATATGTAATAGAAAGCTTATACTGGAATAAGTATAGTGCAGATTTTTGAGGATTCTTTGCAGCTGAACAGTCATTGCAGCAGGGTGTTATATGCTAACATCATAGGGTGAGATGGTATTTTGTACCTTCATGTATGATTCATTCTGCTCCATAAAAATGTATGACAACCTATGCAATAAAATTCACAGTATCTATATGGTCAAGCACTGCCATCTACTGTACACATGCAATATCCCGCAGAACACTTGCCGTCTCTATGAATCACAATCTGTATTATTAGCATTCTGTAGATTAATCCTTGACTTTATGCTGCCCTAATAGACTAATATTATCCCATAAGTACCAATTACTTACTAATTATACTCTAATAAACACTTGGGTACTATAATAATGTGTAATAGCAGATCCACTCAAACTACATCAACTGTTCTACTTTTTTTGTAGGAAACCAACAGGATAAATAATTTGAGGCATTTAGAGTAAATGGGGAGGGGCGCACTTTTTTGGAGCTTACCTAGTCTTTCCAGTAACTATTCAAGATCAACTGTTGTGGATGTACATGAGGAGTAGCGGTATTTCTGGCTATTAAACAACTTATACATGGCAGATCCGGCTCCCCTATAGCTCTGTCTCCTTTTAAGCCTCCTTCCCCCTCCCCTCTTCATAGACTTATATGGGCAGTATGTTACCTGATTTGTCACACAAGACGTATTTCAGCAGTTTTTCAGAGTAAAGGATGAGTTTAGTAGTTTGGGTATAACACAAAAACCTGTAAAAATTTCACCTGCCCATTACTGCCACTAGGGAGTGATCTGAATATGGTTTATATTAAAGGGTGTTTCTCACCATGCACTTTCCCAAAACCACAGGCAGCTTTAGACCCACACATGCTGTTCACAGGCTGTAACCAGGTCTATAATAGTGATTGACATATCAGATCTGCTGTTCCTAGCTATTACTGTTACAGTGGCATAAGTGCAGGAGATTTCTAAAGTGTAATGCACAAGGCTATAGAGCTCTAAAGAGTGAAAGCTTATTATTTAGTTAAAGGGGTTTTCTCGCTACGAAGATCATAGTTGAAAATGAGGGGACCAGAAACCTAAGCATGTCCGTCCTTGGTTACCATAAGCAAAGTGCTATGGTTTAAGAGAACGGTCTGTTTGTTTAGAGAGATTTCACTGACGGTGTTCAGTGGTAGGTGCGACGTATGCATGTGGGGTGAGAGATTTCACTGACGGTGTTCAGTGGTAGGTGCGACGAATGTGTGCGGGGTGAGAGATTTAACTGACGGTGTTCAGTGGTAGGTGCGACGTATGCATGCAGGGTGAGAGATTTCACTGACCGCAATCAGTGGTATGTGCAACGTATGCGTGCGGGGTGAGAGATTTCACTGACGGCGATCAGTGGTATGTGCGACGTATGCGTGCAGGGTGAGAGATTTCACTGACGGTGATCAGAGGTCCTGCAGCTGAGAGAGAGTTCATGTGCAGTCCCACGTAAACACAAACAGATAAAGCGTATAGTTTTGTTCTACAGATCTGTATAGGTCAAGGTTATAATAATATGCAGGATATATCACTGTGTGTGTGAGAGAGACAGAGAAAAAAAATCACTCATCTTTCCCAGAGTCCTGAATGTCAAATGCCCATTCTAATTACAAAGTAGGTAGAGAGAGCGAGAAATGTAGATATACGCTATGGAGTTACACTTAGCTTTTCACTTCCAATGACAGCTGAGAACCTCTCCCTTCCCTGGCTCACACAGAATGAATTCTCACCTGCACACTTTGGGGCGTGTCTGCAGAGAGTGAAGATACGCCCTGCTGAGAGGAGAAACACCCCCCTCCATTTCATAAGCTCTGCTTAGCAACCAGTATAAATGGCTGCCAAATGGTGAAATGAGAATACCCCTTTAAGTAAACAAAGTCCATTAATAGAAATAAGACTCTCCAAGGGTGGACTGACTGTCGGTAGCTTGGAACAATGAGAAAAAGGAGAGAGCAAGGAGAGGTGGTCTACAAACAGAGACATTTGTGTGCTCTAAGAAAAGATAAAATCTTCTTTATCTCCTAACCAAGGCAAAATCAGAACAGCAATGTATTTGATAATAATCTTCAATTACCTTTCCCTACATGTTAAAATGTAATCATTGTAGTGAGAGAACCCCTTCAAGGCTAATAAGAGCTGCAAGCAACTAGATTGTCCTTTCAGAACTATATGTTCCCTTTTATCAGCATTTTAAAGGCTACATAAGGCTTGTATATCTTTTTGGGTGGTTTGAAAACCCTTTGAGGTCCATATCAGGGGTGTAGCTACAGGGGGTGCAGAAGTAGCAGTCGCTCCGGCCGGCAGCAGAGGGGCCCAAAAGCCTTCTCCACATAGGAGACACCAGTATTGTAAATACACATGGTAGCTGGGGGGCCCATTTAACTTTTTGCACTAGGGCCCCAGAGCTTCAAGTTACGCCTCTGGTCCATATGTTGCACTGATCTTGAGTTATGTCATGTTTTCTTTATCTCTAGTCACAGGTAAAGCCTTATTTAAATGTTGCTACCTTCTACCTTAAAACGTTAAAGTTTTACAATATTTCAGTCTTATCACTGGGATATAACATCACTTCATTATGGTCTGATGTCAGGAATCTTCAAAAATGACATGATGGCACTCTATTGCCAAGGGCCTGCTTTTGCTCAGAGGTCCCTGAGAACAGATTGCATAAAAGAAAGTTTGTGCTACTTAGCATTATTTAACAATGTATGGAGATATTATGTGGGTATTACATTGGAGTTTAACTCCTTAACGACCGTCCACCGTCTTTTGGCGTCAAGCATTTCAGGTCGTTCGTCTGCAGCGACGTCTTTTGTCGTCGTTGCAGACATCAGAGTTTGTGGCTCCCGGCCCTGCAGCAGCGCTGAGAACGGTGCTGTACTACAAAGCCCTGTTTCCAGCGCAGCTCCTGCAAGCATCGGGGAGCGGGGGAGACCTCCGCTCCCCGGTGCTTTAAGCCTTTGATTGCCACAGTTCCCCTCGCAGCGAACCCAATCAAGGGGTTTCCCCTGCTCTGTCGGGTGATCGGGAAAACCGTGACCCGACAGAGCCCGGGAACGGCTGCACAGTCAGCCCTGGGGACCTAGATTTAGCCCAGAGCTGTCTGTGTAACAAGCCAGTGATCAGGGCAGACTGTGTGCTGCCCTGATCACTGCCTGTGTCAGACTGACACAGATTATAATATATTAGCATACATGAATATGCTAATACATTACCAAGTGTTGAAAAAAAAAGGTCAATTCCCGATATTAGATAGTCCGCCACCCTGCTGAGTGGAGACTGACAATCACTTGTTGTCCCCTATTCCCCTCGCCTTCTTCGTGGGCGGACTCGCGCACTCCTGGATATCCCTTCCCCCCCCCCCCCCCCCACTGTTTTTTTTTTTTTTTCCCTAGGGTGTTCCAGTCATTATGTCTGAGTAAAATTAGATATCATGAACAGGAACTGCCTTATTCCTAACATGATCTGCCTTTATGTCTGATTCTGACATTGCTCGGTTATTAAGTTCTGAACATGTTTGAACTCTGCTATTGTTCTATAATTTGTCCGGCATGGCATGTTATTTTATGCTAGATAATTGTTGTTTCTGTTCAGATTTACATATTTACAGATTGTAAGTGCATTTCTACTCTCCCTCATACCCACCCTTTCCCCGGCATTCCTCTCCTCTGCTCCCACCCTCCCCCGCTCTTGATCCCCCTTTGTTGCTCCCCCCCATGTTGGGGGTTTGTTTGTATCTATTAATTTGAAAGCAATAATAAAAATAACATTAAAAAAAAAAAAAAAAAGGAACAGTTATCCCTTCATCATGGGATTGAAAAAAAAAGTAAAAAAATAAAAAAAGTGTAAAAAAAATAAATAATAAAATAAAAATAGATATTTAATAAAAAATAATTGTGCATACTTTACACACACAAAAAAACGACCATAATAACCTGTAGAATTAATCTAACAAGTTATTAAGTGTGAATTGTGAATGGTGAAAAAAAAATGAAAAAAAACAAAAAAAATCTGCAATTATTTACAAGTGGATTTGAACAATTCCCCCATAAAGTACAACTTGTCTCGAATTAAACGAGGTCTCATACAATTGCGACATTGAAAAAAATAAAAAAGTTACAACTGTTAAAACGCAAGGAGGCAAAAACTAAAAAAATTTTCTGGTCATTAACTACTTTTCAGGTGTGCGGCTTAAGGGGCTAATATGAGAACTGTATGGCAATATTAGGTCTATTTAAAGGGTTGTTCCCACCTTGGACATTTACATTTCACAGGGTATGCTATGAATGTCTGATAGAAGAGTCCCACCTCTTAGACCCTCATCTATGTACAGTGTGGTATCCCCTGACCTGTCCCTTGAGGTGCTCATAGCATTGGTGATATAGCTACACACATGCACAACTCCCTCCATTCATGTCTGTGGAAGTTACAGATCCACATCTATCAGGCATTCAGGAAGTTACCCTGTTGTTTTACCATAAACATCTAAGGCAGGAATATCCCTTTATCTCCTTTATGCTCTATGATGTATATACTCATCATGGAGGTGTTAAGGAGTTATGGAGATGGCTCACTCTCTGAGCCTGCTGTATAAGCTGGTTGTTAATAACAGCCGGCTCCTGCTGCTACTATCGGCCCGGAACGGAGACAGCTCAGATCCTGGCTATTTCCTAAATTTAATTGCCCAGTCCTATTTATAACTGGAATACAAACCTGTTTTAAGCACCATATCTTCGCCTCACTGAGCTACTTTTAAAAACGAGCGCCGGGGCCCCAACTTTTTTAACCTTTTTCATGGTGTGCAGGGCATTTAAACATGTATGAACGGGGCTGCACCTGATATCATACCAATTCAAAAACTGGTCTAAACATGAGTATACGTCACCATACCATAAACAACATGTACCAATATGAAATATAATGACTCTCCAATAATTACCATATAAAGATTTTCATTCCAAAAAAATACATCATACATACAAAAAATTCAGCTATCACAACTGAAACAACCTTAAAAACACAAAATACCCCCAATACAAATATTGGTGACACATCCCTCACCCAAAGTTAACAAACAGTAAATTGGAAAGATGCATAATAAATATACACATAACAGATCAAGTGATCAAAAATACAAAAATGCACCAAACCAAAATAAAATTTATGATAAAAATACATAAACCTATATTTCAATTCATTACCAAAGTGGTGGTTATGTCACCAAGGAGGGTATTAGCCTCGACGCGCGTTTCGCCGCCAGATTTCTCAAGAGGCTCAATATTTGTATTGGGGGGTATTTTGTGTTTTTAAATGTTTTTAAGGTTGTTTCAGTTGTGACAGCTGAATTTTTTGTATTTATAATGTATTTTTTGGAATAAAAATCTTTATTTGGTAATTATTGGAGAGTCATTATACTTCATATTGGTATATGCACCTGATATCAGGCTAAAAAGACATTTTAGAAAAAAAGATGATTTGTTACCACGAATCGCCAGGAAATTCGCTTTGTTTAGAATCAAATCTTTCCTGAAATTCAAAACGAATTCCACTTCATCAGATTCAATTCGCTCATCCCTGGTTGTGACCATCAGTCTCCCCTCTACCCACATGATGTAAGCAAAGATTGTCATTCAATGTAGTCCTCCAACGCTGCCATGATTGTACTCCTATTCCATCCTAATACAGCACATTAGTACATTATGTAGCACAATTGATCAAATATTGGGGAGCTAAATCATAATGTAAAAAAAGAAATTAAAAAGTTCAACAAAAATAGAAAAAACTAAAAGAAAAAAGTTTTCTTCTCTACCATATAAAAGTAAACAATAAAAAGTAAACCTCTTTGATATTTCCACATCCATAAAATTCTAACACAATATCACATTATTTGTCCCAGTATAAAAATAAATAAAGAAAAAACAACACTTGGCTATCCCACCTCCCAGAAAAAATGGAATACTACAGGATAAAAGAATCACATTGGTACCAATAAAAACTAGACTAACAAATTATCACACAGCTCTATCGGAGGGAAAAATGTAAAAGATATTGTTCTTTAGAAACGGCAATGCAAAGCAGATTTTTTTCTTGTCAAGTTTTTAGTTGTTTTTTTTTTTCAAATGAAAATCATTAAAATTAGGTAGCGCCGGAATCATATCAACCTACAGAATACAGATTGCATGTCATTTATACCAAACACTGAATAACATAAAAAATAAAACCCTCACAAAATGTTGTAATTGTGTGTTTTTCATGCCACATCCCCCAAATAATTTTTGGGGAGTACATGGAACAGTCAATTATTATTATTATTATTATTATTATTATTATTATTATTATTATTATTATTATTTATTTTAGAGCGCCCTTAGTTCCATTGTGCTGTACATTCGAGGTGACAATTACAAAGTGACAATAAGTAACTAACAACTGGTGCAGAGGGAGAGAGGGCCCTGCCCATGAGGGCTTACAGTTTACAAGGAAGGTGAGAAGAGACAGAAGTTGAGGGGCAGACATGTTTGTGGGCTGGAGTAGTGCAACACGGTTAATGTTGGTCATAGGCTCCTGAAGAGATGGGTTTTCAGGTTCCCTTTGAGGCTACTGAGAGAGGGGGAGAGTCTGAGGTGTTGAGGCAGTGAGTTCCAGAGTGTGGGTGAAGCACGAGAGAAGTCTTGGAGACAGTTATGTGAGGAGCTGATAAGAGGAGAGCAGAGAAGAAGGTCCTGTGAGGAGCAGAGGTTGTGTGATGGGAGGTATCTAGAGATCAATGGTACCAGGCTCGGTTTGGCCCACAGGGGAATAGAGAAAACCCCTGGTGGTCTCCTGAGCTTGGTGTAGGTCATTCATAGGACCACCACAAGCGATGGTAAAAGCCCACCAGGAAGCAGTGTCTAAGTAGCCCCCGGTGTTCACCAGAGCGTGCTGCAAAGCGGGATGGACTTGCTGCGGCAGGAGACTACCCGCTACCCCTGACGTGACGTGCTTGTGGTGGCAGCCGGGGTGCAGCGTGGTACAGAATCGTAAGACAGGCGCATAGTCGGGGACAGGCAGGAGGTCAGGGCAGGCAGCAGGCAAAGTGGTCAGAAAACAGTATCAAGAACGACTGGTACACAGATAGAAAGAACTCTCTCCAACACTCTCTGAAACACACTATAGAACACCAATACTCTGGCAGAGAGTGTAGAAGAAGTCCAAAAGATATAGGGTCAGCGCCCGGCAATTAACCAATTACTGGTGCACTGGCCCTCTAAAGGGGTTGTCTCATTACATTGATTCCTCTTACCTCAGTCCTGTTTTCTTGGTTTCATTTTGAATTCAGGGGCGTGTTTACTGGCTTCCACTAGGCTGCAGTAGAAGCCTGGTCTGTAGCTATAGCAACCAGTGCTGGCAGCCTATCGGGAGAGATTAAACAGGTCTGTAGCGATAGCGACCTGAGGAGCTGATGCAGCCCATTCAAGAGGGGATATCTAGGAATAGGTAGGACACTGTTAATGGACACATATTGCAAAGTGACATGTTTTTGCAAGATCTTTAACATAAAAAGCAATCCTTGAAGTGAGACAACCCCTTTAAATACAGAAGACGCCAGAGCGGAGACAGGAAGCAGGAGCACGGCTGAGTAAGTATGCGGCCAGGCAGCGTGTAGGGGAGCAGGGACAGCCGCGGCACGGAGCGGGGTCGCGGCACAGAGCGGAGTCGTGGCACGGAGCAGGGTTGCGGCACGCTCCATGACAGTTGGAAGACCTGGAGTTGTTTTTTTACTGCATATGCATCCTCAGAAGGGACAAAAAAGCAGAGAAAGATAGGCAAAAAAGAAAGTGCCAGAGTATAGGAGGCAGGTACAGTCATTTATTGTAGCTGTTGGGTGGGGCCCTAAATCAACTCCTCCAGTGGGCACTAGAAACCCCAGTCCCACATTGAATGGTATAATTAAAAAGTACATCTTCCAATGCAAAAAGAAAGCTATGTAGATAGAAAAAAAAAAAAAGCTATGGCTAGATGAAAACACAGAAAGGGGTTAAAGGGGATGTATCGCTTCCTTACTTCGGCTGATTCACACTGCTCTTAGCTTCCCAGCTCTGTGAATGCAGGGGCGTTTCTTCCCCTCCCAGCTGGATGACATCATCCCCCCGTCAACAACGGCCTTAGACTCCCCCCCCCTCCCCTCTGAGTCCACATATCACTGTGTCTCTCTCTAGCAGTCTTTATTTTAAAGAGCTGTATACATACCACAGGGCTGCATTCAATCTAATCTGAGCACTGATCTCTCACAGCTGGAGATGTTATTACAGCTTTCTAAGAACGGCACAGATCTGCGGTATGCAGGAGAGTTAGGCACAGGGCAAAACTGGTCATGTTTTCTCATTGTACAATCTGCTGCAGTCTGTTTCTGCTAGGTGAGTGAAACAGAAATGCTACGGCCCCTAACTCTGAGTCAGAGACACAGCTCTTGAATCGACCCAGGGGCTGTACAGAATGTAAATGAGCTCTTCAGCTAGTGAACTTGCAAGAAGGGAGGGGATTAGACCCACACTGGATATCAGTGTAAATAAAAACACAAGATAAGGGACACTGTGAGAACAAGGCAGCTTTGCTAATGACATCCAATTGCAAAGTTGCTTGTTTTCACTGTCCTCTTATTCTGAAGACCATCTAATGAAACGATACACCCTTTAAGGTAGTATTATTTCAATGCTGCAGATTATTTGGGCAATACATGTTATCATTACATGGGCTGTGTGCAGTAGTATTGTCTTGGCACTATATGGTAGTATAGCAGAATTACATGGACTGTGTGCAGTAGTATTATCTTGGCACTACATGGTAGTATAGCAGTAGTATAGCTAAAAGTACAACAAATCACTAGAAATAGCCCTGGCAACTGGCATCTGGTGGGGATCCAATCATTAAGACTCCCACCACTCCTGAAATGATGGTAAATCCCAGTAAAATGCCATCCCTGCTCATGGTGAGAAAATCCTTTAAGCAATTGGCTACACATCAAAGTGACTGATGACTTGTATTTCACTGTACTCTGCTCTGTCAGGCTCCAGATGAAGCCATCAATCTACTGCCTATAGCTTATATAGTAACACTGCGTCTCCCTCAATGTGCCACATTTTGCTGTCATATTATACAATGGGGCTTGAAAGTTTGTGAACCCTTCAGAATTTTTTACTTTTCTGAATAAATTTGACGACAGATTTTCACACAAGATCTCTGTTTTAGACCAAATTTATGAAGTAATATAGAAACTTTATGACGAAATATAGAAAATTCTGAAGGGCTTGGAACTTCCAACAACACAAGCTGTTTTATGAACGTTTGCTATTGACCAAGTCAAAGTCCTGACCTTAATCCAATAGAAATGTTGTGGAGGGACCTGAAGTGAGTAGATCATGGCAGGAAACCACCAACATAACAAAGGTGAAGCTGTTTTGTACAGAGAAATGGGCTAAGATCCCTCCAAACCGATGTGTAGGACTAATCAGCAATTACCAGAAACATCTAGATCCAGTTATTTCTGCACAAGACGGTCATACCCAATCCTGAAAGCAAAGGTTAAAGTACTTTGGCATATAATATAGTAACATAATAGATAATATAATAACATAGTACTACACAGCCCTGATCCCAGTGCAGCTCCTGCAAGCACTGGGGAGTGGGGGAAACCTCCGCTCCCGGTGCTTTAACCCTTTGATTGCAGCGGATCGTCACCGCAGCGCAATCAAAGGGTTTCCCCTGCTCTGTCGGGTGATCGGAACGCCCAGTGACCCGACAGAGCCCGGGGAACGGCTGCACAGTCAGCCCTGGGTACATAAAGTAGCCCCAGAGCTGTCTGTGTAAGAATCCTGTAACCAGGACAGACTGTTTGCTGTCCTGATCTCTGCCTGTGTCAGACTGACACAGATTATAATGTATTAGCAAACATGAATATGCTAATACATTACTAAGTGTAAAAAAAAAATGTAAAACAGTTCTCCCTTCATGGGATTTAAAAAAAAAGTTAAAAAAAAACAGAAAAAGTGTAAAAAAAATGAATAAAAAAAAATAATAAAATAAAAATAATTGTGCATATATTACACACACAAAAAATCTTACACATATTAGGATTCCGCACGACCGTAATAACCTGTAGAATGAATCTAACAAGATATGAGGTGTAAAATGTGAATGGTGTAAAAAAAAATTAACAAACAAAATTGTTTAAAAAATAAAAAAAAATTATTTATAAGTGAACTTAAACTATTCCCCCATAAAGTACAACTTGTCTCGAATAAAATGAGGCCTCCTACAACTGCGTCATTGAAACAATAAAAAAGTTACAACTGTTGAAACGCAAAAACTAAAAAAAATGTTCTGGTCATTAACTACTTTTCAGGCTTTCGGCTTAAGGGGTTAAAGGCAAAAACCTTTATGAGGCAGATCCAATAGTCCTCCCCGAATCGAAATTTGACATATATGGCAATCAGAATAATCCGATCTCCAGAGTCTAGTCGCCATAACCTGTAATATAATAGTATTTAAGAAAGTCATCTATTCCCTTCCTGAACTTGGTCGATGACTCCACCATCACGCTCCATAATGCCACCGCTCTTACAGTAAAGAATCTTCCTCTGTGATGATGGTGAAACCTTCTTTCTTCTAGACATAGAGGATGCCCCCTTGTCATTATTACAGGCCAAGGTTTAAAGAGATCTTGCAAGAGATCTGTATACTGTCCTGTCACATATCTGTACATGGTAACTATATCGCCCATAAGCCATCTTTTTTCTAAGCTGAGTAACCCCAGGTTTGATTACCTGTCTTGGTTCTGCAAAACCCCCCATTTCCTTTAAATATCTTGTTCGCCCTCCTCTGCACCCACTGTAGCTCACCTGTGTCTTTCTTATACACTGGCACCCAGCACTGTATACAATATCCTATATGTGGCCTAACTATTAATTTGTATAAAGACAAAACTATTCTTCTGTCTTGAGTATTTAGACCTTTCTAATGTGACGCAGTATTTTCTTTGCCTTTGCAGCAGCTTCCTGGCATTTTTCAATTTATATCAGACTATTGTCCACTAGTATTCCCAAGTTTTTTTCGGCCAGTGTAACCTATTATCATACTATTTATTACATAATTTTACATTTTGTTTTCTCGGCTCAAGTGCATGACTTTAGATTTATACATATTAAACTTTATTTGCCACTTCACCGCCCAATTCTCCAACTTCTCTAAATCCTCCTGTAATATTCTATTACCCTTCTCCATGTCAATTACCTTACAGAGCTTTGGATCATCTGGGAATATTGCAGTTCTGCTCTTTAAGACCTCTACAAAGTAATTCATATAAGTATTGAACAGAAGAGGATCCAATACTGACTCATGTGGTACTTCACTAGCAACTGTGACCCCTTCAATATTACCCTGGGTACCCACTCAAAGTACCCCCCAATACTACCCCGTGGACCCCAAAGCACTGTGAGCCCTCCCATATGGACCACTGTGGTACCCAACTAGCAACTGTGACCCCTCCAATACTGACCCCTGTGGTACCCAACTAGCAACTGTGACCCCTCCAATACTGACCCCTGTGGTACCCCACTAGCAACTGTGACCCCTCCAACACTGACCCCTATGGTACCGCACTAGCAACTATGTCCCCTGCAACACTAACCTTTGTGGTACTCCCCTAGCAACCGTGACCCATCTAATACTGAACCCTGTGGTACCCAATTAGCGACTTTGACCCCTCCAATACTGACCCCCGTGGTACTCCACTAACAACTGTGACACTTCCAACACTGACACCATTAGCGACTGGGATGCTCTAATACTGACCCCAGTGGTACCCCTCTAGCAACAGTGACCCCTCCAATACAGCCTCTTGTGGTACCTCATTGGCAACTGTGACCCCTCCAATTCTGCCCCCTGTGGCACCCCACTAGCAACTATGACCCCTCCAATACTGACCCCTGTGACACCCCACTAGTAACGATGACCCTTTCAATGCTGACCCCTGTGGCACCCCATTAGCAACTGTGACCCTTTCAACACTGACCCCTTTGGCACCCAATTAGCAACTGTGACCCTTTCAACACTGACCCCTGTGGCACCCCACTAGCAACTGTGACCCATCCAATACTAACCAATGTGGTACTTTATTGGCAACCCTGACCCCTCCAATACTGACGCTCGTGGAACCCCACTAGCAACTGTGACCCAATCAGAGTGTGCTCCATTTATACCCACCCTCTGTTTCCTATCACTGAGCCAGCTGTGTACCCATTATCATAGCTTTTCCTCTAATCCCAGCATTCTTAATGTTTGCACCAATCTTTTATGTGGCCACTATCAAATGCCTTTGAGATAAACCACATCCACAGCCTGACCCAGGTCTCATCTGGAGACGAACTCCCAATATAGATTAGTTACAAAGGTCTTCTCCTTTAAGAAAACAGTAACAACCATAACACACGTTAACAGGATTTCACGGTCCTAAACCTGGGGGGTGCACTATGTGATTAATGGATCTGTATGTTATGTCACATTGCGCCGTCATACCGAGCACTCGTGTTTTCAATTACTCTGAAAGGAACCGTTGCTTTCAATAGAGAAGACTAATATCTGTAAATCGTTAGCCGTGCTGTAAGTTCAATGTTAAAGGAATCAAATCTAGACTTCTCCCTTGTGGATACTACTTAAATTGTTGCAGACAGTGCAGTATTTGCTTGTGCTATTGAGAGATAGTTACAGCAGCGAATAGCACACTGGCTGCTCTTTATATCGCCGTTCATTACATAAGCCATGGATTTTATTTATAGCCATGATAAAGTGTATTGATTGTGTCTATATGCTTAGCTTGCGCTTCCTCATTGGATCTTACGATAGTGTGCGTTGAAGCATGATGTCTTCTGAGAGGTCTGTGTATCCTGAAAGCCGGGGCAATATTATTCTGACTGTATTCTGAACCAATTGTTATTTTTATGTGCTATACGTTATTTGCAATTTGATTAAGACATGAGCACACACTGAATATTATTGCTGCCTCTTTCGTAAACGTAAAGGGGTTGTCTCACTACAGGGATCGCTGCTTTTTATGTTAAAGAGCTTGAAAAACAAGTCACTTTGCAATATGTGTCCATTAACAGTGTCCTTCCTATTCCTAGATATCCCCTCTTGTATGGCTGCATCAGCTCCTCAGGTCACTATAGCTACAGACCTGTTCAATCTCTCCTGATAGGCTGCCAGCACATGGTTGCTATAGCTACAGACCTGTTCAGTCTCTCCTGATAGGCTGCCAGCACTGGTTGCTATAGCTACCGACCTGTTTAATCTCTCCTGATAGGCTGCCAGCACTGGTTTCTATAGCTACAGACCTGTTTAATCTCTCCTGATAGGCTGCCAGAAAACACTGGTTGCTATAGCTACAGACCTGACTTCTACTGTAGCCTAGTAGAAGCCAGTAAACACGCCCCTGAATTCAAAGTGAAACCAAGAAAACAGGACTAAGGTAAGATGAATCAATGTAGTGAGACAACCCCTTTAAAGGGGTATTCTGAATTTAGATATTTGTGGCTTATTCACTGGATATGATTTAGCATGAGATAGGATGGTGTCTTAAGGTAGCTGCTGACACCTCTGCTTTCCATACTGGGGTAAGAGGTCTCCTATTCTGTTGTTAGGCGGAGAACCAGAGAGAACTTTAAAGGGGTTTTCTCACCACAATAATTAGCTTTTAACATGTAGTAAAGGTAAATTAAATCACCAACTACATTGCTGTTTTGATTTTGCTTTGGTCAGGAGATAAAGATGTTTGTTTGGGGTTTTTGGGGGGACATACACTTTAGCTGTATAAATAGTTTTTCTTTGCTCCCAATTCAAATAAATTTTCTACTATTAGACAATCCCCTTAGGCTATGATCACACGACGTAATTTCGCAGCACATTTGCGCTCTAATACAAGTGAGATGCGCACCGCAATAATGGTAATCCATAGTTCTCATAGAGAACTATGGATTACGCCTCCTCTCCCTGCTCGTACAATCCGCTCGTATTGTACGCGTGGAGAGATAAGTGACATGTTAATTACTTGCAGCGAATACGCACCGTGAGTAATGAATGTCAATGGGGCCGGCGAGCTGCCAGCCCCCGCCGCGGGAGTACGTGCGTATTAGCGCAAGCTCCTGAAACAAGCGATGTATTGCGGCAAGTACTGTACACACTGCAGTACATCATGTGAACATAGCCTTAGACAAAAATAATTTTCTGCAGTGCACTACACCGCAGACATCCGTCATGTCAAGTAGGGAACCTGTTGTTGAAAAGTAGTGGTCCACAGCTGTTGTCTGGGGGTAGTGGGTGAAGTTTTGCATCCGGGCCCATGAGTCTTTGGGTATGTTCACACGGCATATTTTGGCGCGCATATCGCCACATATTGCGCATTATATGCGGCAAAATGCGCACCACAATTACGGTTCTCATAGAGAACTATGGATTACGCATCATCCCCCCGCCCTTACAATACAATCATATTGTATGAGTGGGGAAGAATTGACATGTCAATTGTTTGCGGCGATTACATGCCGCGAGTAATGCATGTCAATGGGGCCGCCTCCCCCTCCCCCCCCCCCCCCTCTCCATGCTTTGAGTATACACGCTGACCAGCGCGACTCCAAAAACACTCGGGTATTGCGGTATGTACTGTACGCGCCGCAATTATGCCATTAGAACATACCCTTTAGCTACGCCCCTGGTTTAATCCAGTCTAGTCCTGCAGTGTCGGCTTGTTTTGTCTGGTGTCAGTCAGTTGTGTTAGGCCATGTTCACACGGCTTAAAATTGGACGTATTTCAGTCCATCATTACGCGCCGGAGTGTGCAAATTATGGCTGGAATACGTCCCAGTCATTACGGTAATCCACAGTTCTCATAGAGAACTATGGATTACGTCTCCTCTCCCCGCTCGACGAATACGCTGCGGGGGGAGATAAGTGACATGTGAATTACTAGCGGCGTATACGCCCCGCTGGTGATGAATGTCTATGGGCCGGCGAGGTGCTGGCCCCCCGCTCCCTCCCCCGCTCCCGCTCCCGCCCCCGTCCACACGGCGTAATTGCGGGGCGTAATTACACCCTGCAAATACATCGTGTGAACATAGCCTTAGACTGAGGAATCTTGTTTCTTGTCTCAATCTTGTTTGTTCTAGGTTTGGAATTTGAATCTTTTGAGAAATATAGATTTGGGGTTTGTCTATATTCTATTTAGCCCTGCCTCAGTATCCCCTGGTCCTAGGCCACTTGGTGTATCAAGGCTCGTCATTAGCTTAGGGTCATTGTGGCAGAGCGACCGCAGGCAGTCGCATGTTTCTGCCACTGAGTGGACCTATACAGAAGATCCACAAGCAACACGCCACCAAGGGTACCTGACCTTGGTGGGATAAGAGCCATCCATTTATGCTGTCAGTCACAGTATGCAGTTGACAGCCGTCTATAGCCATTTCTGGGTCGGCTCTTATCGGGAGTAGACAAAGTATTGGGTGGGTGTCTACTCCCCATGTTCCAGGACAGGTTTTTGGAGGACATATAAATGTGTGCTGCTCCTGGTAATCAGGGGGTGTGGTCTGCTAGCTGCAAGTAGAGCTAGTGAGGAAGGCTCTTACCCCCCAGGCTTGAGGCAAGCAGGTGGCTGCCTTCAGGAAGCCGGACCCAGCAGAGGCTGGAAACCTGTTTGTGGCGCTGGCAGTAGGCCAAGACCACGGTTAGTGAGGGACTCATTTTATGTATAGCTAATGGCCGGCCGAGAATTTTGTATATATTTTTGGTTGTATCTGTACTGACCTTTCCTGAAGAGGAAATAAAGCTGGCTGAAGCTACAAAGAGAAGCCTGGTGTCAGTGTGACATATATTGGAGTGCCAGCCCCGCTTACCAAAATCAGCGATCCCGGAGCTAAGCAACCCCGGGATGGTCCAAGATGGCATCCGGAAAAGAGTTGTCACAGTCATATAGAGGGAAAGGTGTTAGGGTGACGCCAAGGACAAGGTTCCCAGTATTAGGGGTAGCAATAGAGTGAGCTTTTGAGGGCTAGCATATGGAAAGCTAGCTAGAGAAAGTTATTGTTCTGACTCTTCTATTCCTGAAGCATACAAGTGTTCCAATCTCCACCAAACCCTGCACCTGTCTTAGCCGGCTGTTCAGTTGCCAAATCATCTAGCAGTGAGTCTTACTGAAATGTTCATATTAACTTTTAATGTCAACATGAGCGTTTTTTTGGTTGACACTTTTGCTTTTTCCTCCTTGCCTTCCAAGAGCTACATTTTTTTAATTTTTCAATCTACTTAGAGATTTGAGGGCTTTTATTTTACCGGACAAGTTATTCATTTTAATGGTGTCATTCACCGCACCATAAAATATTTGAAAAAATTCTTAGTGGGGCAAAATATGAAAAAAAAGTACTTGTGCCATGTTTGCGGGTGAGTGGTTTATGTCATTCACTCTCCAGTTTAAACGATGTGTTCTCTGTATTCTACAGATTGATACAAATCCTACAATACCAAACATGTAAGGTTTTTGTTATGTTTTGGTGCCGTAAAAGAAAATCTAAATATTTTCTATTCTTAAAATTTTTGCCGCGGCGCCATTTTCTGCAACCCATAACTTTTTTGTACTAACACCTACAGTCTTGAGTGAGGAGGAATTTTAAGTGAGAGAGGTACTTTTTGTTGGTACCAGTTCGGGTTAGATGCGACTTTTTTGATCAATTTTTAGGGGACGTGAAATGACCAAAAAAACAGGTACACTGTCAGTGGTTTACCTGTCCCACAGTCACAGCAGGTACACAGGATTAGGGGGACATTTTCCTGCAGGTCTAGCAATGTGGTGAATATCATAATGTGTGTGCAATGTCCCACCACAGGCCTCTATGTGGGGGAAAACAGGGCAGACACTCAGTCAGCGCATGAAGTCACACAGATCCACCATTAACAACAGCAGAACTGATCTCCCAGTGGCCGCACATTTCTCCAGAGAAGATCACTCTATTGAAGATTTGCGGGTTGTGGTTCTAATGGGACATTTGAAGACACAGAGGGAGAGGAAGGAATGGGAATATAAACTAATGCTAAAATTCCAAACTTAATATTCATGCTAGTTTTATGTCACACTATGTATGAACTGTGAGGGTCACAAATCACCACCTGATAGCAAACAGGTAAGAGGAAGAATTACTGATCCCTCTGTCACGCCTCACAAGTTTCCCGATTGTTTATTTCTTGACCTGTTGTAAATAACTTCTCTAGTTATTTCATTTTGTTATTTTTAAAGATTCCAAATTCCTTTGAAGATCCCTGTCTATTATATATAAAAAGTCTGTAAATTTTCAGTTTCTTGTATAACATTATGTCTGAAGAAGAGAGCTAGTTCTCTTGAAGCTTACCATTAAATATACTCCGTTACCTCTAAAAGGTATCGCCTGATTTCTTCACTCTTCTACTACTTTCTATGGCTAACACGGTACAACATTATACTACTATGTCCAACTCTTCAATGTTTCAGTTCTTTGGGCACAACTTGCTGATCTCTAACAAAGAGCTTAGTGGCAAAATTCATAACAGGTGTTTGATCCCTGAATCGCCCAATAAATGTAGGCGATCGATTTGAATAGGGATTCAAGCAGTCCTCCTAATCATGTTGTTCATATTTTGACATCATGAGACCAAGAGAACACCTTACAATTGATGCTCTCAGATGGAAGTGTCCACTGAGTGTCACAGAGTGTCATCAGCAGGTTGCAGCACAGATATAAAGAGACCACTCTGTTGGAAATGGTTACAAATGTTCAGACATGATACTCGGTGCCTTTCACCTCCCTCAAACCTCCCTGGAGTTGTGCGGTATTCATCATCTGACTCCGAAAGCCATTGGTTACAATGGAGCAGTCATCAGTGTGTGTCTACTTCTTTGCCTTTCTGTGACTCTAAATAAAGCCTTAATAAAGTGTAGTCTCCCGAAAGGTCAGGTGGCACATGAGCAATATACATACACATTCCAATACCAGCAGCATACTATTAATTAAAGAACTATCAAAGGCACATAGGAATTTTTGAAAAAGCATTTCTGCTACTTAGGATGCATGAAAAATTTAAGTAGCATAAATGCTTTTTCAAAAATTCCTATGTGCCTTTGATAGTTTCTTTAGTTGATAGTGTGCTGCTGGTATTGGAATGTGTATGTATATTGCTGCCACATCAGTGTGCACCTACGCTCATTTTTTTTTCAAAAAAGTTTTTGGGATGTGCAAAACCAAATATTGTTGTCTGGATTGTCTGTATGGGGGAGTGGCTGCCTCCTCGTTGGTTTACTACACACCACTCACCTTCACAGGTTTGTAAATCAATGCAGAGTACCTACTAGCTGGTGCCTTCACTCCCTGAAGTATGGAGGTCTGAACAGGCCCTAAGAGAGGTAACATTAGTGTAGGTTCCCACCTGTATTGAGGTCCCCTTGCTGTTAGGGTGGTGGGCTTAAGCAGTTTTGATAAAAATGTGAACTAAGAACCTCAAAAAAATGTTCATGTATCCTGACTAGCAGAAATGCTGTTCCAAAAATTCCTATGTGCCTTTTGATAGTTTTTTAGTTACTAGTGTGCTGCTGATGTTGGAATGTGCACCTATGCTCTTTTTTTTTTTTTTTTAAAGTTTTTGGGATGTGCGGAACCAAATATTGTTGTCTACATGAGCAATGAAGCCACTGATTGGCCATAGCAGCCATTCATAAAGACTGTAAATAATTAGAGACCAAAGATACTATCGTCAGCTTCATTGCTGAATCGGTAGGAGGTGTAAAGATGAGTGTTTGATTTTTGGTTTTTATTATTATTTATTTATTACATGTATTTGTGGCCTATTTATGTTTTAATTGAAAAACCCTTAAAGCAGCACATGTATATTATGCAGAGTCAAGTATTAGCCATATGCTATGTTCTGTGTGATATAATGTGTATGCATAATGGAAGTTATACAGCGAGTTTTATATTTGTCTGCTGTGTGTGGATATTGCATGTTATAGTTGCATGTATGTAGTCTCAGTGCCTAGGGCAGCATAAAAGGTAAATCCAGCCCTGGCTGTAACACATCCCAGCCATCCCTGCTCCGAACCCACCTCCTATGTGATTGCTCTCACTGCTGCGACCATTAGTGGGATATGAATGTGCTCTCAGTGGCTTTGCAGAGTCCCAGCTCCTGTGGAAAAGTACTTCAAAAGCAAGGTAGAGCAATGTATCCCCGGTCAGGATGGCTGACCAACTATCATATAACAACTTCATCTGGTAAGTCAACCATTCTGTGTCATCAAGCCAAGCCATACAGTAACTCATGTAACTTATAGGAGTTGTGGTCTGGCAGCACAGGATGGATGACTGTCTACATAAAGTGGTCCTGTGAGTGGTTGTATTGGCTGGGGAGCCCAGCGCACATCTCTGTCCAGGGGCCCATAATACTGCTAGGACAGCTCTGTTCGCAATCTCCCGTGTTCGGCATCTGAAAGGCACCTGATTCAAATGATGTTGGATGTCATCCATTGTGTCCCGCAACATTTTTGGACAGCTTCTGCCATAACTAAAGATCAATGATCCTATCGTTTAAAGTTTTCATATCCCCTTGTAAATAACAACCTTTGAGGGGACGTCACAAAAACCATATTTCTTCTTAAATTCACTCTGCAAAAAAAAACACACACAAAAAAGGGGACATTACTTACTTAAAAAACACCACCATTGTGGGCCCTGTTCACAGCTCAATAGCTAGACTAAACTGAGCCCAGGAGCAGGCATCTAGCCTTATATGCTCCTGGGAAAACATGATTTAAGTAAGTAATGTCCCCTATTTGTATGTGTTTTTTTGTAAATTGTCAGTGTAGGGACTCGCAAGACATGAGGACCGTTGACGTTGGTTGCGAGCTTGTGTATTTGGGGCCCCGGTACCAACTAATACCTCATATTTAATATTTTTCCAGTATGAAATTTTTTATCTGCCCAGTAGTGCTGGGGAGCTAAAGGGGACTACTATTTAATAATTTTTTTGTTGTGGCATACCCAGAGGTGCTGGGCAGCCCGCCGTATGGGTGTCACTAAGAGGCTGTAAGCCGGCATGGTGCACCACACGTTTTGCAACCTTATGTATTGCTTTATCTATATGCAATTGTAATACCGGCAGCCACCCCCCTCATGCCCTGAGGATGTGTGAGTGGTTGTTTAATGGGTATTTTTGCATTTCTGTAGTCTCTCCATGCATTATACTGTGGTTTTTCTGCATACTGGTGTGAACAAGTACCAAGTTAATGTGCAGTCTGTATCATGTAAGTGTTCCCTTAGCCGTGGGATCTTTGAGTTGTTATTCAGCAATCAGATGCACCTGTCATGTTTTCCCAGGAGCATATAAGGCTAGATGCCTGCTCCTGGGCCCAGTTTAGTCCAGCTATTGAGCTGTGAACAAGGCCCACAATGGTGGTGTTTTTTAAATTCACTCTGACATAACATAAACAAATTGGTGACCCAATAGGTTTGCACCATAAGGTTGTGCCGCTCAATATTGTATATAACCATTCTGCAGAGTAGTCGAGTGAGGGGATACGACGCTATAGGCCTAGAAGTCACTAATGGAGATTAAGGGCCACATGTATGAAAACTGTTTAGGTCTAAAACTCACTTTTTTACCCATAGTAACCTATGGGCAAAAAAGTGAGTTTTAGACCTAAACTTTTTTCATACATGTGGTCCTAAATGTTGCAAAGGCTGTCCAGTATCTACTTCATCACTTCAATGCTGGGGGCATCCTAGCTTGTTGGAAGCCCCATATATTGAGGAGCACATTGCACATTGGTTTGTTCAGATTGCTTTGTCCTAGAGAGAGCTATTACAGAATATTTGGAGCCTTTTTTGAGTGAATCTCACTGTATGTTTACTGTAGCTTGGGTCATTTTGATAGCAAGTTAGGGTCGAATATGGTGCCTCTTAAGGGTGGTGGAATTTTTTTTCCATTTGTACTGCTGTAGTTTCTAAAAGGAAATCCAAAGTGAATACTTTCATGCACATTACTTTGTTCAAGGTGGTTAAATTATGAGTTATAAGTTAAGAACAGAAGATTTGACATCTCCTCAGGTCGTCATCAGCCAGGAATGTCTGCAAGAAAAGAATGATCTTTACGCTTCATGATGACCCTGTGGCCATTTTTTTTTTTTTTCGGAATACATTAACACTGCATGGCAATATTTAAAATGAAATGTACAGATCTAAATTTGCTAAATCTGTTTCAATACCTTCCTATCTGTGTACTGACCTTGGGAATTGTACAATAATGGGATAATCAGATAATTTCCGCTGCATATTAATTGCACATTTTAAAAATTAATTTCTCTTCTCTTTTCTTTTTTTTCCCCCTTCAGCTGCATGTGGTTGTAATGACAATTAGACTTTCTATAAAAAGGCTGCTTGGTGTATTTAATCATAGCAAGATTAAAAGAATAAAATGAATCTAATAAAGGAGTTTATAGAATTCAAACTCCTGACTAATTAAAAGTATGTCGGAGCATAACTCCGACAACATGACATTTAAAGTGAAACTTTCATGAGAGACTTACAACATCCAATATAAAACTAGGCTCATAATGATGGGCTGCAGCTTCTGATCCCAAAATCACAGTAAATCCAAACAGATCAGTAGATTGTAAGCATCTACACCCATTTTTTGGTCGGCACTATGGAAGCAGTGAACAATATAAAAGTGTGTGCTATGGTTGATGTAAGTAATAGCCCACACACACACACACACACACAACACGAATTATATATATATATATATATATATATATATATATTATATATATATATATATATATATATATTATAATATATATATATATATATATATATATATATATTATGTATGACTTGACTCCTCTAAAGTTACATTCCAGGAAACAGAATACCAGATATGGATACAGTTCTCGGCCTCAAGGAAAAGACTTAAAGGGGTTTTCTCATCACAAGTTTTCATAGACTTAAGCTGTTTTTGTCTCTTACAGCCTCAAATCTAGGGGCGTGTCTCTCTCCCAGTAGCCGTGTTTCTCCTCCCAGTGGGTGTGTCTATCCTCCCAGTAGGCATGTCTCTCCTCCCAATAGGCATGTCTTCCCTCACTGAAGACTGGTGACATAATCATTCTGTGTGAGCAGTGGAAGGGAGAGGATGTCACATCTCTGCAGACCTCCTGCAAAGGTCAGCTGTCACCTCCCTACACAAGCTCCTTGTAACCAGAACACCTACATTGTTGTAAAAAGTTAAACATACAGCCTGAACTGATGAAACAAATGTGAAGAATGAACTCTGCTCCCCCTCTGTTACCAGACAGGAGGTAGATGGGGAGCAGATTGTATTATATGTGTGTTATATGGGGGGGAGGGAATCTAGCAGCTAGAGACTCAGTAATTGCACAGATACTTCACATAGAGCTGGGAGATGAGCAGAGAGGTGCTCAGCAGCCTTTAGTATGCAGACACGGAAGGAACAGAAAGCTGTTTCACTTTCATTTTCCACAGCTCAGAGGGGAGTAAGCATAGAGTGCATGCAGCCAATCACAGCACAGGGGGCATGTCCCGTCCAGGGGGCATGCTCCAAAAA
>JAODAL010048583.1:0-28881 GCA_025379985.1 Phyllomedusa bahiana | reverse complement strand
GTGGGGATGTAGGCGCGTGACAAGGGAAATATGGGGTGAGGATATTGTATGTGGGTGGAGGGGGATATTGTATGTGGGTGGAGGGGATATTGTATATGGGTGGAGGGGGATATGGATGGAGCTACTTAGCCCTGTGTCTATGATGTGTGAGACAGACAGATAAGTGACTCTCTTGCTATTGTACTACACAATACAGTTCTTTTTTTCACACTGTATTATGTGGTAAAATGGGCGCATTTATATCCTAGAGGCCGTTTTTGTTGCTGGGGGCGGGGTGAACGGGTTACTGGGGGCGGGGCTATCGGGTTGCTGGGGGCGGGGTTTACAGGGGGGGGGGGCCCAGGTGCTTCAGCTGTATGGGGCCCTGAAATTTCTGTTGGCGGCCCTGGCTGCCGGCTGCTCTGCTGGGCTCGGCGAGCACTCACTGACTGGAGGAGGAGGAGGATCCGACACTCGGAGCTCACTGCAGCCCTGCTCCTCCTCCTTCTCCTCTTCTACAGGAAGTCCCAGCTGCCGGCAGCTCAGAAAGCTAGCTGCTCAGCTCCGGACCCTGCACAGCAGCCTGCACGGAGCCCCGGCGACGGCAGCAGCAGACAAACAGCAGATATAGTAGTCGCCTGCGCCACACTGCTAGTTCTCATAGAGAACAACAATGCAGCGCCGCACTACTATAGTGAATGAGGGCCGGCCGGGGAAGGAAAAAGATTCGGGGCAGCAGGCAATATATCTGGGGCATGAGCCCCGGATAATATTGCCTAGCGACGCTCCTGCCGCACTGTACTGTAGAGAGGCTCTACTAGACCACCAATCACAGCATGCACCTCACTAATACATCTAAGAGCAGTACAGGACATGTAGAACCACACTGTACTGTGGAGAGGTGTTACTAGACTGCCAATCACTGCTTGTACCTCACTAATACATGTAAGAGCAGTACAGGACATGTAAAAAGACTTGTTTAACCCAACATGCTTGTACAGTGGAGTAGGATGTGTCCCACTACTTAACCCTAACACCAATCACTACATGCACTGTACTGTAGAGAGAAGCTACTAGACCACCAATCACTGCATGCACCTCACTAATACATGTAAGAGCAGTACAGAACATGTAGTACCGCATTGTACTGTCGAGAGGCACTGCTAGACTGCTAATCACTGCATGCACTGCTCTAATACATGTAAGAGCAGAACAGGACATATAGTACCGCACTGTACTGCAGAAAGGTGCTACTAGACCACCAATCACTGCATTCACCTCACTAATACAGAGGTGTTACAAGTAAAATGTTAATGATAGATCAGTGTACAAGATACTGTAGCTTTAAACTGCACTCAACATGAAAGACCATTGTTTGTTGAAAACATACTATCTTGAGGCCATTGTAACTTGAGGAACCACTGTATAAGACAGGAGGTTATGTTCATTTCTGAATTAAGGCATCTTATTATAAGAGACCCATTACTGATCTTTTTCTGTATCTGTTAGGTTTCCCTTTTGCTTGGTAGTATAGCATAGCAGGCTTTGCCATTATGCCTGCCAAAAACAGCAGAAACCTGGAAGATCAGCAGCTATCTGATGCCAACATAGCCTTGTTATTCAAAAAATCATATTGAAGTCAATGGGAATGTTAACAGAACCGTTCCAGCACATTTGTCTGTAAAAATGGCCGTATAGTATAACACAGACACAAGAAGCAGCAGGATATATTTGTGGGGAAAAAGTTGCATTTTTACTAAGGAGGTCTGTTATATATACGTTTATACCATTTTTTATTATAAGGCTATGTCCAGACTTCACAGTCTGATGTTTTTCCAACACCGTTTCTTCACCTCGGACTTCTGCCGAGGATTTTCTTTACAGAGGCGTTCTTTGCCTTTGAATCTGATGCTGGTTAGCTCAATTGTGAAGGGGCTAACGCACCCCCCCCTCCCATCTGAGTGGGATCCAATCAAAAGAATGAACATGTTTTTCTTTTTTTTTTCCACACCATGGATTTTAAATCTGCAATGTAGTTTACTGTGTGAGCTACAAGGAGGAATAGCCATTCAAATGAATGGCCGTCGGTTTACATGAGGATTTTACATGAGGAGAATTAATGCAGAAGCCGCATTGAAATCCTCATTAAAATCCATCATTTAAATGACCCCTAATGTGGGAACATTTTAGACATTTCAGGTACTAGAAACATGTTACAGCAATGTCTAATAAATTCCAGGAGAAACATTAAACGGGTTTTCTACCTCCTCTTTTTTAATTGCACCTATGGTGCAGAGCCTATAAGAAAACAAAAAAACAATGCTCATCTCTGTATTAATATCCATTGCAGCAATGCATCTGCAGGTCCTCTCCTTTGGTTTTCTGTTGTCTTCCATCTCTAGCTGAATAAAACATCACTGCTGCAGCCTCTGATTACTGGTAGTGGTCACAGGACACTGTCTGACATCATCGTTTGGATATAACAGTGCCATTGGGCAACGTCATATGATTGCTGCAGCCAATGAAGGGCTGCATAAGTGACGTTCCGTTTGTCCAGAGCAGCAGAAGGCCCAGAGAGCAGACTAGTAGACGTATCACTGGAACGCACATCTGTACAGAGGTAAGGGTTGATTTTTTACAGCATCATATTCACATTTAAAAAAAAGGGGAAGTGAACAATCCCTTTTATTAGAAAGCCTTGTGCTTCAAGGAAATTCTATTTAATGGTAGACTGACAAGCAAAAGAGTAACAATGTTTGAGCTTGTGACTTTCAGGCTCCATATTTCACCATCCACTAAAGCTTTGTACATGAGGCTACCTTTATTTTATAGACAATGATCTTGGCTATCTCCAAGATATAGTAGGTAAAGAAAGTATACAGACTCCTTTAAGATTTTCATTTTTTATTTCATTGCAGCCTTTTGGCAATATCAAAACATTTAATTTTTTGGCTCATTAATTTACACTCTGCACCCCCCCCCCCCATCTTAAAAGAAAAAAAAATAGAAATGCAGATATTTATGCCAATTTATTAAACAAGAAAAATTGAAATATCACATGGTCATAAGTATTCAGACCCTTTGCTGTGACACTCATATTTAACTCACATGCTGTCCACTTCCTTCTGATCTTCCCTGAGATGGTTCTACTCCTTCATTGGAGTCCAGCTGTGTTTAATTAAATTGATTGGACTTGATAGGAAAAGGCACACACCTGTCTATATAAGACCTCACAGCTCACAGTGCATGTCAGAGCACATGGGAATCATGAGGTCTAAGGAACTGCCCAAGGAGCTCAGACAGAATTGTAGCAAGGCACAGATCTGGCCAAGCTTACAAAATAATTTCTGCAGCACTCAAGGTTCCTAAGAACACAGTGGCCTCCATAATCCTTAAAAGGAAGAAGTTTGGGACGACCACAACTCTTCTTCAACCTGGCCGTCCAGCCAAACTAAGCAATCTTGGGAGAAGAGCCTCGGTGAGAGAGGTGAAGAAGAACCCCAAGATCACTGTGGCTGAGCTCCAGAGATGCAGTAGGGGGATGCGAGAAAGTTCCACAAAGTCAGCTATCACTGCAGCCCTCCACCAGTCAGGGCCTTATGGCAGAGTGTGCCGACAGAAGCCTCTCCTCAGTGCAAGACATATGAAAGCCGCATACAGTTTACAAAAAAAAAACAGATGAAGGATCCCAGACAATGAGAAATAAGATTCTCTGGTCTGATGAGACGAAGATTGAACTTTTTGGTGTTAATTGTAAGCAGTATGTGTGGAGAAAACCAGGCACTGCTCATCACCTGCCCTATAAAATCCCAACAGTGAAACATGGTGGTGACAGCATCATGCTATGGGGTGTTCTTCAGCTGCAGGGACAGGGTGACTGGTTGCAATTGAAGGAAAGATGAATGCGGCCAAGTACAGAGATATCCTGGATAAAAACCTCTTCCACAGTGCTCTGGACCTCAGACTGGGCCGGAGGTTCATCTTCCAACAAGGCAATGACCCTAAGCACACAGCTAAAATAATAGAGCAACAACTCTGTGACCAGTCAGAGCCCTGACCTAAACCCAATTGAGCATCTCTGGAGAGACTTGAAAATGGCATCCACCAACGTTCACCATCCAACCAGAGGGAAAACTGGGGGGTTTGCAAGGAAGAAAGGGGGGACCCAAAAAACCCCAGGTGTGAAAAATTGTTGCATACCCCCAAGAAGACTCTGGCAGTACTAGCTAAAAAGGGTTTGTTTTATAAATCGGGCAAATGGTTGAATTTTGTCTTAAATATATAAAATTTTTTTTAAAGGGGTTTTTGTGGGAAAAAATTTTCCCAAAAAAAAAATTGACTTCTCCCAATTTCATATCTCCCGATTCACAGATCCCCCCCGCCCCCAGGAAAGCTAAAAAACTTAATGAGCACGCCAAACCCCTTTTGTAAATGTCTTATAGGAAGTTCGCACGCAGGGATGTGGACACTTCAAAAAAACCCCTCTTTTCCTTAAATTAGCCCCAAGAACACGCTGCCTAAAACCCCCAAAGCTTCAAAGCTTAAATTTAAATCCCCCCAGCCGGAACGTTCCGATATTTCATATAGTTTTATAGGGATTATTTATAACTGGTCCTGGCGATTATATCTTTAAAAAATGGAACTCCCCACACATCGCCCCCATCCCCGGGGTTTTGGGCGCTGGGGACAGAGAAAAACAGAATTGGGTTAGGGAAAATCCCCTAGGATAGGGGTGTCGATACCCCGGGTAGTGTAGGTCCGGGTTTTGGGGGCTAAAGCTCGGTTGTGCCAAAAGCCCCGCCCCCGTTTTGGCCCCTTTTGTGTTTTATGATAACTGCTGACCCGAGTGGGGGGAGTTTTTAGACCCTCCCCGGGGTGTGTGGGGGGGGTGTAGAGGGTGCACTGGGCTATCCCCTCACAAATAAGAGGGGGGGTGTGTCAACTGTTGACCTGGAGGGGGGGACCTAAGACATTTAAGCATCCCCACACAGAAGGCGGCCATAAGCCCCCCTGTTGGGAGCCCAAAGTTAACCGGACACATTTTATGCCCTTTTTCTGTAACCCCTATTTTATTGACCTTGCTTTTTCCCCTATATTATTTTTTTTTGTATATATTTGTTAGTGTGCCCCCCAAGGCTAATTTAAAATTTAAAACTTTTAAATTAGTTAGTCTTTTTGATATGGCCCAAGTTGCCTGGGTTTTAATATAAAGCACCCAAGGTGGTTTCGGTTGTTTTTAAACGGGGAACGTCGGTTTTTAATAAACAAAAAAGGTTGGCAGCCCTTAGGATTTGGAGAGGAGGTGTTTTTGTTCCCCGGTTTTTGTGCTGTGGAAGGGGGTTTAAAAGTGGAACAATCTCGCTGCCCCTTGTAACCCCCAGGGGGTATGCATATCAGAACACCCCAAGTCAGGCCTGCCTGAGTGGGGGGGCGGGGGGGGGTTTTTTCCTGACAGTTGGTGGAGGCGGTTGGATCAAGAAAAAGTGTTTGTGAGTGACGTTCGTACTCCCAAACAAAGGACTACCTCAGTGGGGTTTTGCTGTGGGGTTTTAAAATTAAATCAGAAAGACAAGTCAGATGCAAATACAAGGTTTTGGGTGCATTCAGGTTGCAGCTTTTTGTGTCACCGTGACCAAGTGTTTGCAAGGATGGACTGGTCGTAGCAAGGCAAAGCTCGGCCCAGACAGCTATGGACTAATGAAGGGCGATGGAGATCCCCAGCTCGGCTCCCTCAAGGAGCCAGTCCAACAGGTGGTCCAATGGTGCAGTGGCAGCTCACATCAGCCTAAACTCCTGCAAGCGGCCCTGGCTAAGCTTGAGGCTGGAACCTCGACGCCTACAAGGCCCCCCTGGCAGCTGCAGAACGTCGCGAGCGGAGAGAGGCGGAAGCTGCAGAACGACATGAGTGTATAGAGGCCGCAGCTGCCGAACGTCGGGAGCGGGCGGACGAACGTCAGTGTGAGCGTAACCACCAATTACAGGTGCTTCAGCTGAAAAAGGCCCAGTCCACCCAACCGCCAGTCAAAAAGCCCCTGAGACCCAGGTCCCAAAGTTTAAGGGCTGAGGACTTTCCATGCGAATAAGGTGAACCTGGACATCTCTTCTGGCATTTGAAAAAAATTGCCGCCGCTCCATGTCCTGAGGGACCAGTGGGTCCGGTTTCTAACTCCTCATCTCAGAGGTAAGCTCGGAGAATCTCGTAGACCAGCCCAGCGATGCCAACCCTACCCTTACAAGGAAGTCAAAGCAGTCCATGATCCGGCAATATAGCCTCACTCCTGAGATTTACAGAAGAAGCTCCAGTTGCAGTGGGTCCCTACATACAGCTGGGCCGACCACATGCGGCCCTCCACAGAGCAGTCGACCAGTGGACCTCGGAGTTAAAGATCACCACCGTCCAGCAGCTGAAGGAGCTCATTGCAACGGAGCAGTGTTTGTGGAACTGACCAGAGGACCTCCAGCAGCACCTTCGAGACCCGTAAACCGTAGGGGGCCAACCGCCACAGCAGACCGGGTGATGATATGCCAACAATCGGGCCACCGGAGGCCAGGAAAGCACCCCAGATGGAGAGGGGGTAGATTCCCACGAGGGCCATTTTGTCCCTAAATCTAAGCCCAGGGGGCTCCCCAGCCCATGCTTTTCCAACATCTGTGGGGGAACCCCGACTCTGTCACCTTTGTCAAACGAGCTGGGACAATTCAATGCCGCGATGTCCCCCAACCCAGAAAGGGCCCATCCCATCCCCTTTTCAGGCCCCCAATGTTTTGTGTGGGGGTGGGGTGGGGGAAGTGGCCCCTTGATATAGGACGGGGAGCGCCGAGCCTGGGTGTCTAGGCGGGCGGCAACTGCCCGCCTGGGTCCCCCCAACCCACCGGAGTTCGTGCACCTGGGGGGGGTGTGGGGGGCCTAGGTAGCCTTGCCTGGTGTCACTGGACCTCATGGGGGAGCCTCGGAGGGTTCTTATCCCCTGTGGTCGGTGGCACCTGGTTGGGTCCCTGTCACCCCCCCACCACCCAGGCCCCTGGGTCCCTCTTTGGTCCACACGCCTGCAGCCCGGCTGGCTCCTGGGCACTGCCTGCCTGGGCCTGTTTCCCAACCCCTGCTGGGGTCCTGGGTTCCTGGGGGGGGGGTGGTGCCTGGGGGGGGGTGGTGCCCTGTCCGGGGTTGTTGTGGCTCATCCTGGCTTGGGGGGGCCTGGCCTCTACTGGCTGGGGTTCCACACCCCCCAGGTTGGGCGTTCAAACACAGTCCTCTTTTCCTGGGGGTGCCACTGGTGGGGCTTGGTCCTGCCTTGGGGGGGGGGACTGGCCCTGGCAGCCTGGGCCTGTTTCCAACCCACCGTGGGGCGCACTGGTCAGCCCCTTGGCTGACCAGCCTGGGGTCGGGGGGGGGGTTGGTCCCTGGGTCCAATGAGTTGCCTGGTTGGCGCCCTGGTCCATGCTTCCTGGCCAGGCTAAACGCCCCCCTGGGGGTGGTTGTGGTGGGGGCTCTGGGTTCCCTGCCTGGGGGACTCCCCCACCCCCTGTCCCCCCAACCCCTAACCTGCTGTCCCCAAAGGGGGGCCTGGGGGTTTTGGTCGCTGGGGTGGTGGCTTGGCGGGTCACACCCACACACCCCTGTTCCACCCTTTCCCAACCCACCCCCCCAACGCCAGCCTGGGGGGGGTCCACACCCCCCACTGTACCGGTCTGTGGCCATGGACCTCTTGGACACCATCAACGGAGATGACTGTGGTGCAGCCGGACTGGTGTCCCAAAGGACATGATACCCGGAAAAGACCCGCCTGTCTCCGGAATTGAGGCCTTTGCCAGCGCTGCCAGTGGTCCAAGTGTATTTTGGACTGGGGTGGCCGGCAAGGAATGGCGGGAGGAGGGGTATCTTCAAACATCTCCAGCTTTGTTTTGTTAGAACCGAACTTGGGGCGTCTGGTAGCCCCCTTTCTTTTTTTTTAATTCTATTTTAATTTGTTTTTTTTTTTTTTTTCTTTATTTTTCTCTTTTACTTTTTTTATTTCTGTTTTTTTATTTTTTTTTTTTTTTATCGACCTCTTTTTTTTTCATGAGCCTTTTTTTTTTTTTTTATGTTTTGAGGCCCCCTAAGCCCCAAGGTCTGCCCGCTAAATGCAATGGTGTCATCCAACCCTGTTATGTAGTGGACAATGTTGTTTAACATGCAAACTGAGGGGATATGGGGTGGGATATTGTTTTCCTCTCCATCCTGTGGGAAGAGGATCTAAGACAGCGTTTCAATAGGCAGCAAATGTGTCCCATCAAGCCTGCTGGAATCATTGTCCTCTGGTGTGGCATCAGAGGGGACAAACAGGGGGCAGACAGCTGTGTGGGGATATGCAGGGAGGCAGGGCTCCCAGGAAAGGCCACAAGTAGGTCACCCCCAGCCAGCAGACAGGGGCAGACACTGCAGTGGGGGAGCATGCAGGTAAGCCAGGCTCCCAGGAAAGCCACAGAGAATGGTCTCCCCACAAACAGGATGTCGGAGGCCAGGTTAGGCCAAGCAAGACTGCGACTTATATAGTACGGCGAAGGAGTAAGCCCCACCAGCGGTTGCAGCGGTCGTAGCCCGCTGTCTCCTCCGAGTAGTGGAGAGCAGAAGACCCCACAGGGGCCCGACGGTGTCCTCCCATTGGACCAGCTAAGTGCCAGGGTAGGCGAGGGCCAGAAGATAGGTCCCGGGGAACCGACAGATGACGTGGCAGTCTCATTCATTCAAGCAGCGTTAGCGGCTGACGACAGCCTGAAAGCTCTCAAGGAGTAGTTGGGAAAAGCAACCTTTGGACTCAGACACCGTGCGGTGGTCCGGTGGGACCAAGGACAGCAGAACCACGTGATGGACCGACCGGTTTCATCAAGGCTGGCCCAGGGACCGACCAGTTGGTGGTACCCTATCCGTTCAGGCGGAGTTGTTGCGGGTTCGCATGAGATACCGATGGAGGACACCTTAGGGATCACCAATACAAAGGAAAGGCTGGCCCAGCATTTCTACTGGCCAAAGATGGGGACTGATGTTGCTGCCTACTGCCGTTCGTTGCGACACCTGTCAAGGGTGGGGAAGCGGGGCCCTAAACCCAAAGCTCCACTGGTTCCTCTGCCTATCATAGACGAGCCTTTCAGGAGGGTGTCTGTGGAATTTATGGACCCGCTGTCCATTCCCAGCATCTCCGGAAACGCTTCGTAACAGATGGTAGGAGACTATGCCATCGTACCCGAAGCATACCGTGTCGTCCCATTCGGTCCGACAAGGTGCCACCGCCTTTACTGGAGATTATTCTCTCGAGTGGGCTTTCCCCAGGGAATGCTCACTGACCTGGAACCCCATTCATGTCGCAGTTAATGGAGTACTGTGTAAGCTGATACAAAAGCCAACAATTTCTGGGCCAAGCCCGTCCACCCACAGACTCATGGCCTGTGTGAACGGGCTTCAATGGCACCCTGAACAGATGCGTAAATTGTTTGATCCGACACCCACGGGCGCAACTGGGAGCGGTACCTAACTCCCACACTTACTATTTGATTACCGGGTAAGATTCCACAGGCCTCAACGGTGTTCGCTCCCTTTGAGCTTCTTTAAGGCACGTGAAACGGGGTCCCCTGGCTCTGGTGAAAGAGCCTGGTAAGGAGACTTAGCAAACCCCTGAGGTGTCGGTATTGAGTAGTTGTTCGATATCCGTGACAAAAATGCAGTCTTGATGCAGCTGGTACAAACACAACAAATAATGCGATGGGCCCAGGCCGACCAAAAACAGTGGTTATGACCAGAACGCTTGTGACAGACCTGCCAGTGGTCAGAAGTGTGGGAACTAGTCCCTGTACACAGGCACAACTCAGGCAGCCTGGGAAGGCCTATATGTCGTGACCAGCAAACTCAACACAGTCACTTCCTGGTCACCCTGGACCCCGACCGGGGACGGCGGAAGGCCTTCCACGGAACATATGAAGGCGCATCAGAGCCGAGACAGTGGCCCTTCCTGTGTGCAACCTGCCCGAGGAAGGTGAGACGGAGACCCTGTTGGATATGCCACCCCGGTTCAGGCAGGTGGATCCATAGCGGATGTGGAGATTGGTGTCATAGCTCTCGGAGGACACTAACGGTCCCACGTGTTGCACTCTCCACCCTCCCGGGCATTGTCACTAACGTGCCAGGAAGACGGAGTCGTCCGTCCATCACTGACACTGGGGGATCACGCCCTCAATCCGTCGTTTCAGCATATTGGATCTCCCCCGAAGTGCAGCAGCACGATGCGTGAGGAGATTGAACGAATCGATCCTGGGGGTCATCCAGCGTCCAACAGGCCTGGGCCTCGCCTGTAGTCCTCGCCCCATGAATGATCGACCACCCGGTTTCTGAGTGACTACAGGGGCTCAACGCTGGTCATGTCACCGATGCGTAACCCAATGCCACGCATCGATGACCTGCCCCGACTCAGTTTGGTATAGCATGGCCAAGTCCTGAACCATCATGGATCTGAGCCGGGGATATTGGCAAATTCCCCCTGACCCTGAAGGCAAGGGAATGCTCTGCCTTTATCACCCCATTTGGACAGAACAGTCCACCGTCATGCGTTCGGCATGAAGAAATGCCCCTCGCCACTTTTCTGCAAGAGGACAACAACTCTGCTCTATGGGACATGAAGGTACGCTGCTGCGTATCTGGATACATAGCAGTTCAGTCCCACCTGGGAGGATCACCTCCAGCACCTGCGCAGGTGCTTGACGTATCCGCCAGGCAGGACTGACCATCAGCCGAAAGTTTGCCAGCTGGGCATGAATGAGGTCCACTACCCTGTGGCACTGCCCACCCCCAGGACCAAAAAGCAGGTGATGTCCTTCTTAGGCACCGCTGGGATACTATCGGAGGTTTGTTCCACACTATAGTAGCCTGGCAAAACCCCTGTGACGGACCTCATCCGGGAAGAGTTGCCCTCCACAGTCGGATTGGACAAACGATCTGCGAAGACGGCCTTCCAGCCCCTCAAGGCTGCCTTTCCAGCAACCCTCAGTACTAACCAAGCCGCCGACTTCACCCCCCGGCAGTTTATAGTACAAACCGACGCCATGACTTTGGCCTCTGCAGTGCTCATCCAAGTGACACAACGGACAGGAACATCCCAATATGTACCTGAGAACCGAAGCTTCTGCCGAGAGAAGTAAGCCAATTCCCCAACCATGCCGAAAAGAATGCCCTTCGATAGCGAGGCCCTGCAGTCAGCGGCTGCAGCCCTACCTATACGGGTGTCATTTCATTGTGGAGATAGACCACAACCCTCTGAGCTGGTTACACACTGTCTCCGGAACCTCTGGGAGGTTGCTACTCTGGAGCCTGGCGTTCCAACAGTACAACTTCGCCATTCGCCACCGAGGGCCGAGACCACGGCAACGCCGATGGTTTTTGTCTCCCGACAGGAGAGGTCACCGGGCGCCTAGTGTGCACCGAGGAGGTGCGCCCCCCTAGGCGCCGTCAAAATGGGGAGTGTGAGGAAAATTCACAAAAAAAAAATTGACTTCATCTTCCAGGTTTCCGTATCTAGCCAGATCACACAGATGGCCCCTCAGCCCCCAGGAAAAAAGTTTCAATTTACAACGTTAATCAGCAAAGCCAAGACCCATTGTAAATTCTTCTCCATAAGAAAGTTCGCCACAGCAGGAGATGGACACCTAATAAAAAAACCTTCATTTCCATTAAATAGCCCCAAGACACATGCTGCCCAAAAACCCAAGCTTCCAAAGACTTGAATTAAATCCAACCCAGCCAGCCGCCACGTCCCGATATTTCATATAATTATAGCGATTCGTTCATACTGTCCATGCGGTTCCATATCTTAAAATATGAACTCCCCCGCACACTCGCCACCAACTCCGGTTTCTGGGGCGCCTGGGACGAGATATCCAGAACTGGACTTAGGGAGTCCATAGGATAGGGGTGTTCTGATACACCCGCGAATGTAGGTCCCAGCCAGTTCTGATGTGCTACCGGCTCGTTCTTCTGTGCCATGCCCCCCCGCGTTTGGTCCATTTGTTGTGTTTTTCTATCATAAACTGCATGAACAAGTGGGAGATTCATAGACCGTCCAAGCTTGGTGGTGTGCATGTAGGGGGCTGCCCACGTGGCGTCCCTCACAGATATAAATGCAGGGTCCGGTGGGCTCAACTTTGATCCCTGGGAGGGGGTACCTAAGAGCATTTTCCAGGAGCATCCACACACAGAAGGCAACCCACATAAGCCCCCCTAGTTGGCCCGAGCACCAAAGGTAAACCGACACATTTTACCCGCCTTTGTCTGTAACCCATACTTTTATCTTGCACCTCTGACACTTACCTGTATATTATTATCCTTTTTGAATAACTATTGTCTAGTGTCCTCCAAGCTAATTAAATCTATCAACTTTAATCTGATCAGTCTGTCTTGATCATCAGCCTCATACGCCTAGCATCGTCTATAATAAAAAGCTACTACCCCAAGGCATGGTTTTCAGCCTTGAAATAAGTCAGTAACACCGGTCTTATAACTAAACTAGAAACTGGTGGCAGCCGTTCAGGATTTCGTGATGAGAGAGTGTTCTTCCGTCCTCCGTTTCTCCCGTGCCGTGGGGACAGGGGATAACAAACAGTGGAACAGTATCTGGCTGACCTTGTGCACCCCTCAGGGGGCAGCCAACTCAACAATACAACCCCAAGTCAGGCCGTCGACCCTCGAGTGGGCCGGCGCGGCGGGCTATTTCCTGACAGTTCTTAATTCACTTTTTTGTTCAAAACTGGTTAAGCCCACCTGCCAATCAGCAAGTCGACCTCAATACAGGTGGGAACCTATTCTAACGTTAACTCTTTTGGTACCTGTTCAGACCTCCACATTTCAGGGAGAGAAGATTCCTGCTATAGGATACTCTGCATTGATTTAAAAGTCTGTGCAGGTGGGTGGCGTGCAAAAAAAACAAAGAGGGGGCTATCACTCCACATACAAACAGTTTAGAAAAGAATATTTGGTTTCACACATTCAAAAAACTTTTTTGAAAAAAATGAGCATAGGTGCTCACTGGTGTGGCAACAACATACAAACACAATCCAATATCAGCAGCACACTACTAGCACTAAAAATCAATCAAAAGACACATAGGTTTTTCTGCTGCATTTCTGCTGCTTAGAATACATGAAACCTTTTGAGGTACTTAGTTCACATTTTTTATCAAAACTGCTTTTTGATTGTTTTCTAGTGCTACTAGTATGCTGCTGACAGGGGCATAACTTAGACATAGTGGCTGCCATGGGGCCCAATCGCTTAGGGGGTCCGCGCCCCCGGGGCAGCTGCTACCACATCTGCTCCCCCGGTAATGCCGCTCCTTTGCCCGCCGAACATGAACATAACAGGTCACTGCGACAGGTGCAGAGCTAAGGGGCCCAGCGCATGCTACCTCTGTTCGCCTGGGCCCTCCGGCCCGAGCGTTCAGAGGCAGCGCTGCCCGGTGGTAGCAGAGCTCCGCTCTGCCACTTCCCCTGCCAGCACTCTATGATCCCGTGCTGTACATCACCGCGCTGCCCGCCCTAAGCACAGTGGCTGCAGCGTGGCACTTCAAGGGAGCATGGTCGGAGGTAAGTAAGTGATTTCTTACTTTACCTGCCCAGTCTGCCAATATAACCTCCCCTAGGCCTGCCTATATAAACCCCCCCAAGCCTGCCTATAGAAAGCCCCCTAATCCTGCTTATATAAACCCCCCAAACCTGCCTATATAAACCCCCCAAGCCTGCCTATATAAACTGCCCCTAAGCCTGCCTATATAAATCCCCCGAAGCCTGCCTATATAGCCCCCCCAAGTCTGCCTATATAAACCCCCCTAAGCCTGCCTGTAGAAAGCCCCCTAAGCCTGCATATATAACCCCCCAAGTCTGCCTATATAAACACCCCCTTAGCCTGCTTATATAAACCCCCTCAAGCCTGCCTATATAACCCCACCCTAAGCCTGCCTATAGAAAGCCCCCCTAAGCGTGCCTATATAAAGCCCCCGAAACCTGCCTATATTAACACCCCAAAGCCTGCCTATAGAAAGCCCCCTTTAAGCCTGCCTATAGAAAGCCCCCTCTAAGCCTGCCTCTAGTAAGCCCCCTAAGCCTACCTATAGGAAGCCCCCTAAGCCTGCCTATATAAACCACCCCAAGCCTGCCTATATAAAGCCCCCCTAAGCCTGCCTATATAAAGCCCCCCGAAGCCTGCCTACATAAAGCCCCCTTAAGTCTGCCTATATAAAGCCCCCCGGAGCCTGCCTATATAAACCCCCCTAAGCCTGCCTATAAAACCCCCCTAACCCTGCCTAATTACCCTCCAAAGCCTGCCTATAAAAAGCCCCCTAAGCCTGCCTATATACCCCTCCTAAAAGCCTGCCTAAAAGCTGCTATGCCCCCCAAAAGCTTCCCTCCCTATTAGCCCCCCTGAAGCTGCCTACATTATTTTTGGGGCCCTATCTAACCAACCCTCCGACCTATCTATAGGGCCCTTCCCCCCACCTAACCTTGTCTACTGTTGGTCCCTATACTACCTAAACCCTCCCTGCCTATATGGGGCTCTATTCCTACCAAAACCTTGCCTATCGGGGGCCCCATATAGCATCAAAACCCCCCGGTTTAAAGGACCCATATAGCCGGGGGGGCGGGTGCTGAAAAGTAAAGTTTGAAGATTTTTGTGTCAAAAATCCCAGGGACAAGGGGTTCAAAGTTGTCACCATGCCGGTCTCGACTGGTACAGACAAAAGGGAAAGTCATCGACGTCGGAAACGTCCCCTGTGGTCAAAAGACGTAACTACACTTTAAAAAAACTTTATGTTGCAGAGCGGAAACCCTGGTGTTTTACTTATGGTCCTTTTGGGTTTATATACGTTGCAGAGCCTGTGTACACTGTATATACCACATAGGGCCCATATATGGGGACTTTTGGGTCTTTGGGTGTACTGCAGTAATGTGTATGGGTTTAAAACCCGTCATTTTGTGGTCATTTTTGGGCGATAATCGGGGTTCCATGTAATGCGTTATTGGTAATTGGTTTTGGGGTATAGGGGATTTGTTTGGAGCAGTATGATGGTGATATGTATGGTGAGGTATTTGCCCCTTGTATTATCTCACAGCATGTCTTGGTAAATGTTCATGATCAGGGAGGTGGGCGATGGGGGGGGGGGGGGGGCATCCAAAGTTTTGGTTTGGGGCCCTGGCTTTTCTAGTTACGCCCCTGGCTGCTGATATTGGATTGTGTTTGGATGCAGAGTACCTTACAGCAGGAATCTTCTCTCCCTGAAATGTGGAGGTCTGCACAGGCACCAGGAGAGGTAACGTTTGAGTAGGTTCCCACTTGCATTGAGGAAGCCTTGCTGATTGACAGGTGGGTTTAAGCAGTTTTGATAAAAAAAAACTAAGAACTTCAAAAAATTTTTATGTATTCAAAGTAGCAGAAATGCTTTTCAAAAATTCCTATGTGCCTTTTGATTGTTTTTTAGTACTAGTAGTGTGCTGCTGATATTGGATTGTGTTTGTATATTACTGCCACGACAGTGAGCACCTATGCTCATTTTTTTCAAAAAAGTTTTTGTGATGTGCAGACCAAATATTGTTTTCTAGACTGTTTGCATTGGGGAGTGGCTGCCCTTTTTTTTTTTTTGCACTCCACCCTCCTGCACAGGCGTTTAAATCAATACAGAGTACCTTATAGCAGGAATCTTCTCTCCCTGAAATGTGGAGGTCTGAACAGGCATCAAAAGAGGTAACATTAGAGTAGGTTCCCATCTGTATTGAGGTGTTCCCACCTGTAAGCAGTTTTGATCAAAAATGTGAACTAAGAACCTCAAAAATTTTTCATGTATTCTAAGTAGCAGAAATGCTTTTCCAAAAATTTCTATGTGCCTTTTGATTGTTTTTTTAGTGCTAGTAGTGTGCTGCTGATATTGGATTGTACTATTCAACAGGTGACGTCAACTTATATCACCAGAGGCTGGAGAGTCTGATCCACATCTATGGAGGATCCAGTGATTCTCATCATCGGGATGATAGATTTAATAAAACAGAATCCAGTGTCACACATGGAACAACACTGATCAAAGTAATTCTGTTTGATACATTATATGTAATATACATAAATACATATACAATAAACAACAGCATTTCAAAGATGTGGAAATATAACAAGCAAATAGAGAACAATTCAACTTCTTAACCAAATGAGGCAAAATAATTTAGCCTGAGGATTATTAGCCGGAGACACCTCAGATGTCATTTTTTTAAAGATTTGAATAAATGGGTAATGCTGAGGATGCCAGAATCTTCAAATTTTTAGATTTTACTTTATGAAATCCTAATTTGATATACCTGGTAATACTGTGTCCAGTGGCATAGCTAGAATTTTTGCTGCCTGAGGCTGTCACTAAGTTTGCTGCTCCCTTTATACAGACCAAATCTCCATTTTTAATGCACATCTCCTATTTTACAGGGCCCTCCTGACACCCATAAATCAAAATTGCCACTTTAAAATAATTATTTTTTTATTTCATGATAATTTAAAAAACAAAACTTTATTACTTTTCCAGCAATGGAGCTACATAAGGGCTTTTTCTTTGTGGGATCAGTTTATGTCTATCATTAGTATCATGTTGGGCTGCACAAGATTTCTTTTTTATTATTACTTTTTATTCTGTTTCTTTTTAATTTTTTTTAGTCTAATTATGAGACTAGACTGTGTGATTGCTTTTACAATACTTAACACTTAATACATTTCTGTATTGCTATGTATTATAGTGAGATGATAGACTCATTATAGAGATGATTAGACTCTGTCTGTAGCAGAGCCTAGTAATAGCACCACTGACTGTGTCTTATAATATTGTTTAAAATATGAAGCTGAATAGGTGATCTACGGATCACGCTTCTGTTTGTCTTTCACGTGCAACGTACAACTCCTGAAGTTCTGTTCATATCTGCATTCTAGATTCTGATTTGTTTTGTATCATTAAACAATCTATTTTAAATGGATCAAAGCCAGGGGCGTTGCTAGGGTCCCAAAACATCCGGGGCCCGGGCCCTCTGTGTCATGTTTTGCTCAGTACAGCTGGGTTCACATAGCATCTTTTATACCACATGGTGTATTTTTATGGAGCAAAAAAGTTTGTTCCTGCCATTAATTTTGTGCATTTTTCACATAGATCCTGTCCATCACCTCAGAAGTACACTGTATAATGAAAATAAGCGCTGACAAAGTTGCTTTTTCAAAAGTGCTGATCTATGCATGACGTTGTAATACCTTATAAATAACATCATAAAGTTACCGAATAATAAACCTATAAATGAAGAAAACATACCATATGTATTATTTTTACTAAAACCCCCCACAATACCAAGACCCAATAATATTATTACTTAAAGGGGTTGTCTCACTACAAGGATTGTTTTTTATATTAAAGAGCTTGCAAAAACAAGTCACTTTGCAATATGTGTCCATTAACAGTGTCCTACCTATTCCAAGATATCCATTCTTGTATGGGCTGCATCAGCTCCTCTGGTCGCTATAGCTCCAGACCTGTTTAGTCTGTCATGATAGGCTGCCGGCGCTGGGTGCTATAGCTACAGACCTGGCTTCTACTGCAGCCTGGTGGAAGCCAGTAAACACACCCCTGGATTCAAAATGAAACCAAGAAAACAGAACTGAAGTAAGATGAATCAATGTAGTGAGACAACCCCTTTAAGGACCAAGTATTACTGCCAGACCATGACCAAATGTGACCACCACAACTATTAGTTATAGAAAGGCACTCTGCAGATGTGTAAATGATTACAGTGCAGTTGAATCCTGTGACTAACAGATGACGGCTTCTGTGATAAGTCATTCCCTTTCATTTTTGTTCCCCATCTGGTGCAGACTGCCATGATGACTGCTCCTAGCCACGACTCATCTCTGTAGAATTTAGCACACAAACATTTTAGAAGCCTTACTTTTCCAGCAGCTATATACCTATTTACCTACTGAGGGGGTGTCTATATACCTCTCTACCTAATGGGAGCCTATATAGGAAAGCATGGTGATGCATTCAAGAAATACAGTATATGTAACCAGTCCAGATATATGCAAAGTTTGCTTTATATTAGTAATACTTGAATTTCCATAAAATTTCCAGGATTCTCATATATATTGTGCAATTACAAATCCGTGCTATAGCAAATTCCAATCATAACTTACATCGGCACAATGTCAATTGTAGTGTTTGTCCATACTATTAAATGCCTTACGGAGAGAGAGAGTGGTTGCCTGTGTCCGTAGTGAACATCCTAACGCCCGGGCGCCACAGGTGACGTTTCGGAGGTAACTCCTCCTTCCTCAGACCGGCGCTCAACAGTACGATCCTCCCACAACAGGTACCTTCTTGCATGAATCTGATTAAGGGGTGTTGAAGAAAAACCCTAGTACCCCGTCCATACTCCGTGCTATCAATATGAAGTTAGCAGTCTGATGTTTGCCTAAGCATGTTGATGCCCCATTCCCAACAGCAATGCTAGGTAGCTGGGGGATAGGGAGTCACCCATTGTTCCTTTATAGGCCCCCATTCGATACAGAGGTATATAGACCTACACACAGACTGTAGTTAGGTGTATCGCCCCTCCATTATGTAGAAATGTACATATGACCTCCTGTAGGTAGTTTCTATAATTCCCAACAGTAGGGAGGTAGATATATAGGTCCCCCAGTAGCTATACAGGGCCCCCTGTAGGTAGGTAGTTATATAGGCACTTTCATTAGCTAGGAAGGTATATAGGGCCCCACCACTAGGTAAGTAAATAGGTCCCCTTGGTAGGTACACTGGCAAGCAAAACTGTAACAATGTTTTTGAACTTTTGAGTTTCAGGCTCCATATCTCACAATCTACTACAGGTTTGAACATAAAAACTACCATCATTTTAAAGACAATCATCTTTAGCATATGCTTAGTTATGCAGATTCTTGTCATGTAACTGCATTGTTACTGTTTTGCTCCTGGTGATGGCACAATCTTTTTCTTGTTGTATACTACAAATTACAACCTGTTGTCATGTATCTTCGGGTCACTTTGGACTGACACCGTAGAACGCCGGTATTGTGGATTCTCTGGGCCAGCGCAAGTATAGATGGTAAACTGCCCGTGGTGACAGCCAAAGTGCAGGGCAAGGTCACCAGGTGCTAACAGAGGTGACGGGTCCCAGAGGGTATAGAAGTAGGCAGGTAACAGACTGGTACAACGTCAGGATAACAACAGGAAATAGACTGGTGCAACAGCACCAGGAACATAGGAAAAACAGAAACCAGCAGCAGTGGCCGGGAGCTCAAATGGACATCAATGAACTGACCCTAGAGCAGAGGCAGGAAGTTTCTTTTGTTCTGGAAGGTTGTAGGTATCTGGTACACTGTCTCTTTAAATCCAGACCAGCGGGCGGACCTGCCCCCTAGGAAGCATGTGAAGGCACAGACAGGAACAGAGCTAGATGAGTACTCAGAACCAGGGGACACAGCAGGGACTGGCCTACATGGAGACAGGACCAGGGCAGCAGGTGCTGGGAAACCGAACACAGCAGAGACACAGCCATGCCCGCAAGGACTGTGGCATGGAGCATGACAGCAACAAGCAGGTGCGGGGTCAGGAGCATAGCAGAGACACAGGCACGTCCGCGGTTAAAGACAGGGACTGTAACACCTGTTCTCACATTCCCTAATAGCTCATTGTGCTATTAGGTTGATTCCGAAGCAAAAGGTCACTGGTTCGAATGGGAGAGCAGCCATGAAGAGGATTTTCCAAGAAAAGAGAAAGCACATCAACCAGCTCATCAATAGTGTCTCTTGGCCAAGAAAATTGCCAAACTGCATCATGTGCGGCCATGTCAGCTGGAAGAATATGAAATGAAGTCCATCCATCCATTCAAAAGCCAAGAGGTGGACGTCCAGGCAAAATATCAGAGTCAACAAGTCGGCTCATCACAATGTCTATCAGTTCTGGTGTGACAAACACTTCCTTCATAATAGTGAGATCACAGATGTCCATGTGGGCACTGTGTGATGCAAATTGCACAAGCCTGGAATGGGGACCCGAAAAAAGGTGCAGAAGCCTCAATGTCAATATCATCATAAGAAGCTTTGTCTCAAGTTTGCAAAACAGTACAAGAAGTGGACAGTAGAAGGTTAGAAATGGGCGATTTGGAGCGATGAGATGAAAGTCAATAGACCGGGCTCTGATGGGTGGAACTGGGTCTGGAAGAATCAAGGGAAAAGGGGGACAGTGAATTGGGAAATTGAAGGAATTGTCAAGTTCGGTGGAGGAAGCCTGATGATATGGGGTTGTTTCACAGCCAAAGATATTGGATACTTGACCAGGATTAATGGTGACCTCAATGCTTAGCAATATATATGAGTGTCCTACAAGATGAATTACTTTGTACACTTGAGTACTATAGTTATGAAAAGGTGACATAGTGTTCCAGCAGAGCAACGACCTGAAGCATACGTCGAGTTTAGATGGTTCAATTACAATGAAGTTGCTGGATTTGCCCCCACAGTCCCCAGATCTCAATTCAATCGAACAGTTGTGTGTAGAGTTAAAGAATAAGTTGTATTTGTACCGAAGTCAGTAGACAAGTGTGCACCAACATTGGGAACAAGTAGAAGAGACCTGGGATCAGATTTCGGTCAAAACATGCTTGAATCTGATCAAGAGCATGCCCAGGTGAATTTGCAAAATACTAACAAGATAATAAGAATTAAAATGTAGATTTTTAGAAGCAAAACAGAAACAATGCAGTTACATGACAAGAATCTGCATAACTAAGCTCATGCTAAATAGTTGCATGTCAAATTTATGTATAGCCAGGAGATAGCCAGGATGATTCGTTTATAAAACAATGGTAGTCTCACATTGAAAGCTGTAATAGATGGTGAGATATGGAGCCTGAAAGTCAATAGTTCAAAACATTACTATTTTGCTTGTCACAGGGCCTCCCAGTAGGTTGGTAGGTGTATAGGTTCCCATAGTAGTTTGTTAGGCATATAAGCCCCCACAGTAAAATGTTAGGTATATAGCTTCTCCCAGTAGGTTGGTAAGTATATAGGTCTCCCAAGTAGGTTTGTAGGTCTATAAATCCTACCTAGAAGGTAGACTGTATATAGGCAGCAAATTGAAAAATAAAATGCCTACTTGAGACTAGTGGAGTACTCTACTGTGGAATACTCCCGAAAACTCCCTGCTCTGCAGTAGCCTTCAACTGTATGCATGTCCTGAGGATGCATACACTTAAGTAGACCGTCGGCACTCTGAGCCTAAGACACTGGCCCAGAAGCCAGCGATGCATTGGATTGCCAGTCCAGAGAAGCGGCAGTTTTATCCAGGGCTACCTGGCCTGAGGCCCACCTACAGCCTACCTGGGGCCCACCTACTGCCTACCTAGCTACCTGGGGTCTACCTACAGCCTACTTGCCTACCTGGGGGCTGCCTACCTAACTGAGGCACACCTACTACCTTCCTAGGGCCAATCTACCTACCTACCTGTAGCCTACCTACCTGAGTTCTGCCTAACTACTGCCTACCTACCTAGGACCAATCTACCTACTTACCTGGGGCCTATGTACTGCCTACCTACCTACCTAGGGCCTACCAACCTACCCACCTAGGGCATACCAAGCTATCTATTGGGGGTCTACCTGGTAACATGATTCTGAGGGGTACAGGCCATAGCTGTAACACAATCTACAATGCTCCTCTCCTCCTCTCTAGGAGACTGTGGCTCTAACCTATGGCCTGTACTCGCTCTGCCACCTCTTGTAAGTGAGGTGCTGGAAAAGTGAGGATTCTAAATTATTTGTGTCCAAATCTGCAGGGACGAGTGGTGGCCGGGAGTAGTCATCATGGTGGTCAGCAGTTGTTTTTTGTTTCTTCTGCTGTTTCTTGTTGTTGTTATCAGTGTATTCCTTTTTTTAGGTTATGTTTTTATATTTCAGCACGTATAAGTGTTGATGTGTCTTTGTCTGTATATTATGGTATGCTGCCGCTCTCAGTTCCCGCTGCCGGCCGGAGCGCCCATTCAGTCTCGCGGGTTTGGACTCCGTGCGCTCGCTCGCGCATGCGCGGGGAGCGCGCGATGTGTCTGGACTGTGCGCAGGCGCCGGCGTCATGGCTTGTTGTCGATGCGACCGGATGTGTGGTTGGCTGCTATCATGGCAGGCGCTGATGTCCTACACAGGTGAGCTGCTTTACGCTTTAATCATTATTCCTATATAAGATCTATCTGTATTCACTGTAATGGGCCATGATGAAGGGGTGACACCCCGAAACACGTCGCCATTTGTACTATACCTGTGCTTGCTTGTCTTTCTTTTAATGGATCTGGTAAATAAAGTCTAATATATTTTTTACCTTGGCCATTGGATTGCTGGACACTATCCTTTCTGCTGTGTTCGTTCCTCCTTGCCTGGAGGGTCCGTGTAGTCCACATTTGAGCGGTGAGCTGAATTTTCCTTTTGGAGTTTATAATGGCCTGTACTCGCTCTGCCACCTCTTGTAAGTGAGGTGCTGGAAAAGTGAGGATTCTAAATTATTTGTGTCCAAATCTGCAGGGACGAGTGGTGGCCGGGAGAAGTCATCATGGTGGTCTGGACCGAATGCAGAACAAAAGGTCAAGTCAATGTCACCTGGGTGTAACTGCACTATATGTCTGCAGAGTCTGTGTACAATGGTGTCTACCGCTTTATGGTCACTGTATGGAGCATATATATAGTCTGCAGAGCCTGTGTACACGTATCTACCACTATTTGGTCATTGTATAGAGGTAATGTACAGTCTGTAGGGCACCTGTATACACTGGTAAATACCACTATACGGCAGTAATATTGATCTTTATTCAGTAATAGTATAGGGGTAATATTCAGTCACTATGTGGTGGTAATTTGGGTTTGTGTTCTGGCGGTCTATTCTTGTCCTTATGTAATAGCGCTATTGGTAATGTTGGTCTTGGTATAGTGGGATACGTTTGGTAGCAGTATAATGGGGATATCCATGGTGAGGTATTCACTCCTTGCATTATCTAGTAATTGCATGAGGCCCTGGTAAATGTTCGTGGTCTGGGAGGCAATGACCCCATCCAAACGTTTGCTATGAGGCCGTGGCTTCTCTAGTTACGCCCCTGCTCCTGTGTGTCCAAGCACTGGCACAGTAATTTGCCTCTAATATTTAATGTCCCCAAAATTCAGAAGACATCTTCATTTGGAGCTGAATTTAAAACCAATACCCATATACCATACAAGACCATGCATTTTCAAAAATCACTTTAAAGTGGGCATGCACATGGCCTATATGGATAGAAGTGATCCACCTCAATTTCCTCCTGTGGACCCAAGGACCATTATTCTGACACTGCTTATTAATGTTAAAGGGACGCTTCCATCAGATAGAAGTATTCTTTTTAAAACCAATATTCCTGGAAAACAATTTTTTTACATTTGTGGCAATATTACATTTGTGGAAATAATACCTAATGACATAATGATCGCTCTATTGTTCTCTGGACAGGGATAGATACAATTAGAATGGACAACAAGGCAATAAAAAGAGCAATACATGAAAGGTTAATGGGGTATTTTTTTTTTTTTTGTAATGCGTAGGGGTTTTCTCCACACTTATCAGGTCCTGCTGATAATACTTACATTTCTTAGGCCATAGCCAGCCTGGAAGATGAACCGCCAAGCAATCCTCTCACTGCAACGCCAGCAGAGCTCATGGGAGAAAAGTAAGAGACACAAGCCAGCAAGTCATGTACATAGAGGAACTTTAAAAAATACTATAAAAAACCAACCACCCAATTAAAATAAATATTCGTATAATAATCGCATATTGCTTGTCAATATGTGAAAAACAAAATTTTTGGTGGTAGTGTCCCTTTAACTTGCTGGAAATCCCATTATAAAACTATAGAAATGTTTACTGAAATGTTTCTCCATATTTTTAATAACCATGTAGAGCTCTAGGTTTGTAGCTCAGTTTTATTATCACTCAGTTTTATACTTTTATCTTCCGTGCTGGTAAAAATGAACAGTTCTAATTTCATTATTTTAATTATTTTCTTTCATTCAGAATAAATACATGGGCTAGAATATTTTCTCAAACAGTAACAAAGCATCTTTTCTTTGCCTTGTTATTTTCTAATTATGATCAACTAATCTCTAGATTTAGCTTGCGTTCACCAATTTTCTCGTTGATGTCTCATTCACATAAATGTGTATAAACCCCATTAAACAGGTTCTCATGACACAACATTAGTCAGCATAAGCATTGTGGCTTTTAAGGATTTCTGTGTGGTCATGGGTTTCTTAAAATAATGTGCTATTCTTTCGGAATGTAATTCGCTTGGTGTCAGGGAACCCCACTGGATCGCACACTATCCCCTTTTCCCATGACTTTAGTATAACTATGTATGTGACCATATGCATTGGTAAGTGGCTGCCCTCATTTTGGTTGTGCACTTCATCCATCCATTCAGGCTGTTTTCAATCAGAATAGAGTATAGCTGAGACCCTCGTGAAAATGATAGAGACATGGAAAGGCGCTAAAATAGGTGAGATTTAGAGTAGGTCCCCTTCTGAACTGAAGCAATCTTGCCATTGTTAGATGGGCCCCTTACAATTTTGATCAAAAAGTGCACTAAGGGCAACATGTATGAAAGGGTTTTTCACCCTTTTTCTGGCGTACAATGCACCTAACTGAGCCATCTATGATGTCTGATGCACCTAATAAATGTGTTAGGCGCATTATTCGTAAGACTCGGCACTTTCTAATGCGCCTAACATGAAGGGGTGTCCTGGGGGCGTTCTGGAGGCGTTCTTGGGTCGTTATGGAGGTGTGTCACAACTCACTCGTAATTTTAGACTCATATTTTAATGTGGTTCGGGAAAACTAGGCGCATTACTGCTCGGACCAGCAGACCTATTTCAATGTGGTCTGCCTGAGCCTGAGGAGTCGATGTGCAGCTGGATTTGCTGTAAGGGGAAAAAATATCCAATATTTCTCAAACTTACACCAGTACAATAATAAAAAGTAATTTATTATAATTAACTGTATAAAATGTAATGATTTAAATTTAATGAAAAATATGATCATGTAAATTAATATAAAATATATAATATCCCAAAAATATAAAAAATATCTCCAATAAAATGTATTTACAATTAATAGAATCTAAAACAAATTGTACATTAAAAAGTCCATTGATTATGCTGTTCAGATTTTTATATTTAAAATGTTTACTACATTAAATTTTTTATTTATTTTTGCTGCTCTCACCCTTTAGTCTACATACAGCAAGAGCCAGCACAGCACAGGTCTTGCTGGGACATGTGGTCCTCCAAGCAAGATCAGTTCCATAGTTTCTATTCGCTGACATGCGTCTAAGTTTCGTAATGCGCCTAACACACAGGCGAGGCACGTCGAACATTACACACCATTTATAATCGCATAAAAATCACTTTCACACATCAGGCGCATTATACACTGAAAATGAGACTCGATTATTCACTTCAAAGCGCCTTCCTTCATACATGTCGCCCTAAGAATCTCAGATTTTTATGTTTACTACAAATAGCACTAATGCACTTTGAAATACTGTATATATTCAGTGTTTGTCTCTCTGCAGAGCGCTGCTGGTCCATTTTTGTGTGTTTGCATTTGCATTGCATTCATGTCAGCATGCACCTGTGCCATTTATTTCACAATTTTAGAAGGTGATGACCTTTGTTTTTCCCCTATGTATGGGACCAAGAAGAAACTGGAGAAAGAGGTCCAAACCTGAGCAAGTTGGTATTAGCAATGGAAAAAGCCAAAATGATTAGACACACAAATCTTGAGTGTGGAGTTAAAAGAAAAATCAAATATAGTTACAAGGTGGTTACAAATGACAGCAGGGTCCTGCAAATGCAGGATGGACACCTAAAATCAGCAGTTATTTTTAGAATGTCAGGTGCCAGAATAACTTGAAGTAATACAAGCTGTTTCCTTATTAACCAGCCTTAAAGGGGATTTGCCAGGACGCCAGTTACTTACCTCTTTATCAGCACAGGAGTAGAATATAAACAAATCATGCTGAGTCATGAACTCTGCAGGGGAGAGAGGGAGGGGGTGAGCAGAAAAGGGAGCGTCTCAAAACTTACCTGAAATAACAGTACAACAGTGGATTCTCAATACAGCAAGACACAGCCTCAGACTGCACTTTCTTCCCTGTCCCTTAAAAGCTCATTCATTTTCCCTGTCATCAGATAAGAAGTGTTTCACGCAAGCGTGGCCTGCCAGGTTTTCTGGTCTTGTCTAATGCAAGCTTTCAGGTAACTAAGGGGAATTGAGAAATGCTGTAGCTCTCAGAGTCTTCACTTTTCGTAATCACATATATTTAGAAAAGTGATTAAATACCCATTTTGGAGGTTCCCACATCAACATTACATGGTGGCAAAACCCCTTTAAATATTTGCTTTGGATGTGTTGCCCAACATGCTAGCCAGCTTAATATCTTGGTGTAAAGCCAAAAATGGTATAGTAAATATCTAGGGTTATATGATAGAGGGAAGAAGATGAGCTCTGTGATATATAGGGTTATATGATAGAGGGAGAGAAGCTGAGCTCCCGATTTATAGGGTTATATGATAGAGGAGAGAAGCTGAGCTCTGGTGATATATTGGGTTATATGATAAAAGAGAGAAGCTGAGCTCTGTGATAAATAGGGTTAGTGATAGAGGAGAGAAGGCGACTCTGTGATATATAGGGTTATATGATAGAGGAGAGAAGCTGGGGCTTGTGATATATAGGGTTATATGATAGAGGAGAGAAGCTGTGCTGTGTGATATATAGGGTTATATGATAGAGGAAGAGGAGCTGAGCTCTGTGATATATAGGGTTATATGATAGAGGGAGAGGAGCTGAGCTCTGTGATTTATAGGGTTATATGATAGAGGATAGGAGCTGAGCTCTGTGATATATAGGGTTATATGATAGAGGAGAGAAGCTGTGCTGTGTGATATGATAGAGGAAGAGGAGCTGAGCTCTGTGATATATAGGGTTATATGAATAGAGGAGAGGAAGCTGGTCTTGTGATATATAGGGTAAATGATAGAGGGAGGAGCTGAGCTCTGTTGATATATAGGGTTATATGATAGAGGGAGAGGACTGAGCTCTGTGATATATAGGGCTTTATGATAGAGGGAGAGAAGCTGAGCTCTGTGATGTATAGGGTTATATGATAGGGAGAGGAGCTGAGCTCTGTGATATTAGGGTTAAATGATAGAGGGAGGGAGCTGAGCTCTGTAATAATTTGGGTTATATGATAGAGGAGAGAAGCTTTGGTCTGTTGATATATAGGGTTTATGATAGAAGAGAGGACTGAGCCCTTTTGGTTATAAGGGGTTAATGATAGAGGAGAGGAGTGAGCTCTGTGATAAATAGGGTTATATGAAAGAGGAGAGAAGCTGAGCTCTGTGAATAATAGGGTTTATAAGGGTAGAGGGAGAGGGCTGAGCTCGTGTTTATAGGGCTAAGTGAGGAAAAGAAGCTAGCTCTGTGGTTAGGGTTATTGATGAGGAGAGGAACTGAGCTCTGTGTTTTTTAGGGGAATTTTATAGAGGGGGGGCGGCTTGTGAAATAGGGTTTTATGATAAAGGGAGAGGAGGGAGTTCTTGTATATAAGGTTAATGATAGAGGGAGGGGAGCTGAGCTCTGGATATATAGGGTTAATGTAGAGGAGAGGATGAGCTTGTGATATATAGGGTTACATGAGAGGAGAGAAGCTGAGCTCTGTGATATATAGGAACAAAGGTAACACAGCTTCCTCTGATGAACCTGACTGAAAACTCATTTAAAACATGTAGAAAACTTCATTCAATCCTTATAAGAAAAATGTAAATGGCTGAAAAACTTGGCATAACAGCATAACAGACAACACAATTAAATAGTTTATGATATAAAAAGGTCGATTTGGATGGGGAAATTTTCCTTATTGTATCACTCTCTCCCATGCTTCCTCCTGTTTAAAATTGACCACTACGGTCACATGATACTGGAATACGCCCCCTTACAGGTTAAGTTTAATAATTAGATTATTTCCATACACATCAGTCAGGTAGTGATATGTCCTGTTTAATACTGAGGCCTCCAGGGGTTCTGTATAAATTGCCTCCTGTAACTGAATGTGTGACCATTTCAATGCCACAGAATTTAAAAGAACTGGCATCTCCCGCATGCACCTGACCAAAGTGCTTGGCTAGCAAGCACTGGAGAACTGTCAGAGAACTTCAGTGATCAATATGTTTTGGCCAATGAAAGACAGGAGAAGGGCTGCCCAAGATTCGGTGCACGACTTGGTAACTGGCTGTATTCAACAACCGATAGAAACGGATCAAAAAACGCAAGAGGATGGCGAGGAGGAAGCACAAGAGGAAAATCCCCTTATACAATCCCTTGAAACCTCCAACAACAGAAGAGGAACTGAGTCCCATCATTAAGGCTAGGTTCACACGGCCTATTTGCGGGGCGCCCCGCAATTACGCCGTGTGGACGGGTGCGGGGCGGGAGCAGAGGAGGGAGCAGGAGGCCGGCACTTCGCCAGCCCATAGAATTTCATTACCAGCGACGCGTATACGGCGCTAGTAATTCATATGTCACTTATCTCCCCCCGCGGCGTATTCCCAGGGGGGGAGAGGGAGACGAATCCATATTTTCTCTATGAGAACTGTGGATTACCGTAAGGACTGGGAGGATTCCAGACTCCGGCGCGTAATTAGGGAAAAGAAAAAACCAATTTTAAGCCGTGTGAACTAGCCTAACTTTCCAGCCAGACCTTTGAAGATCAGATCTCGGGTGCCCCAAGGGCCTTTGGGAT